>JAHLSL010013295.1:87458-125842 GCA_025920805.1 Petroica traversi | reverse complement strand
TATATGTATATGTATATGTATATGTATATGTATATGTATATGTATATATACACACATATTTTTTGTATGTTAGCATCCCCTCTTTAGCTGGGATACAGATACAAGAAAGGTTGTAAAGATGGGCTTAATGTTATTTTGGATACCCAGTATCTGACGACAAACTCACATTTAAATGCCATGTTCAATCAGGCCCTGAATCTAAAGACTGGGTAATGAGGCCCTGTATCATACATTTTCTTTTGGCTCACTCATTTTGTGCAGAGCCACTCTGCCTCAATTTCTCTCTGCAGCATACGAAGTGAACAGGAGCTCTTCCATGGCCTGCCTTTTGCAGTGATGTAAAACCTCTGTGAGAAGGGTCTTGTACGTGCAGAGTATTATTTATTCATAAAGGGTTGTAGTATTATAAATGCAGTAACAGCAACTGTGTTTCGAATATTAGAAAACTTTATTATAACTGTCGTTAATATTTATAATGTTCTAAACTTCCAAGAAATTGTTGCAACGTGAATGAAGTGAAACCCATTTAACACCAAACATTAGCATCCTTTATTATTCCTGTTTCAAACATAACCCTCTTTTCTTTACCTTACACAAAACAGCCCTATTTCCAGTTCCATCACCGCTCTGTTAAGTAATTTGCGAAAAGCTAACAAAGTCTGGCTACATCCTCATAGCGACTGTTTAAACCCATTACTTTCTCTTTTAATCAAATCGCTGTTGTGTCAAAATATACAATTCTTGCCATGAATCTCACTGGCTTGTTACAGTTCACCGGTTGACCTTGAAAATGTTTGCTCTCCTAAGCGTCTTCTCTTCGGCCTCCAGCTAAATTGCTCAAGACCAGGCCTGATCATTTTTCTATACACAGAGACTTCTCATTAACATAAACAGAGCAGCAAGCTTAACTGCAACAAACAAAAATCAGCAGGAGGAGAAGAAAATTCAAGAGAATTCTTGGATACAGAATGTGGTCTGTGCTATTTCGGGTCTTGTGCATATTAAGTGATTTTTTTCTTTTCAGTTCATGTCCTGAATTTTGTATGGGAATAACCCCTCAACCTCAAATAACAATATACTCTCTCTGTATCTGCTTTACTCCCTTGTATTTCTATCTTAGTTATCTTTACTGTAGAAAATACCTTTAGTTAGTGAAGGGCCAAGAAGGGAGCATGTACATCCTGCAAAAGCCACTCACTCATTAGCATCAAGGATTTGTACACATCTTAAATGAGGAGTTAAGTGCCAAGGTCTATTTTCATTGTTTAATGTATTAAAGTAAATAAAATTGTATCTAAGATGTGGACACACAATTAGTTTTGAGTTATTTATCTGGAGTTTGTATGGTTTAGAAAAACTCCATCTTCTTGGCTGATCCTGTCCTAATGCATTTAACTTCAGCCATCAGCTATGATTAAACACCTGCTGTTGTGGGGAAACAAAGCACACTAATCCAATATGTATTTCTGACATCTTAAATATCACCCAGTCCCCTGACATCAGGCACAGCTTTTCAGCGGGATGGAATTCCAGAGCATATTTTTCTAATTTATGGATGGACAATAAATCAAAATTAAGCCTTGGGCAATGAAATATACATCAGTGCAGAATGAACTGACTGCAAACTAGGGCAGAGAACAGCAGCAGGGAGAGGGGTGCATTAATGGAGTCCTGAGCTGCAAACACTGATGTGAAAATTAAGGAAGTTCCTCTCACATTTTATTATAGAGAGGAAAAATAAAAAGATAGCATAAGCAAAACCAAGTTTTATAATCTCCTGCTCTTGAGGAAATTGCCCCACTGGTCTTGATGCCACCATTTTATACCAGGTCTGCAAAAGGGATTACTTATTAGCTCACCTCTATTCTAATCCATTCAAATGCCGAGAGCTTGAAAGTTTAATTGGAATGTTAATTTTATGGGTTTGTATGCGGCATTAGGGTTGCTGTAAAAGGAGCAGGGAAAGTGGAAGAAAAGGCAGGGGCAAGGGGGTGGAGTAGAGGCAAGGAGGAAGGGCAGAAAAGGATTTGGGAAAACCAAATTTCAGACGGAAGGTAAGAAAAAGGTATAGACATAACCTGTAGTGAAAACCTGAAGGTGATATATACCCTATATAACTCCTCCTAATCAGTACTACCCCTAAGCTAACAGAAGCTCATTTTTTAGAAAGTGAAATCCTGGCCATTACTGAAAACAGTTGGGAGTTTTTCTTTAAATCAACCATGGCTTTATTCCCTAAGCTTGTTAAATAGCCTAGACTTCCTCTTGTCTAGAGAGTAAGGTGTTGTACTTTTTCTTTAATTTAATATCTTGTGAAGGGGTAACGTAGTATTAGCTATCAAGAACAGAAAAATCTGAAAGACTCTGAACAAATTTTGTGAAACTAAAATACTAGCCTTAGAGACCCACAAAATCGGCATCCTTACTAGGTTCAACCAAGTAGCATCTAAATTACCTTAAAAGTTGCATACATATGAACCTTTATTCTGATGAGATACTTAATTACTTAGTGTCAGCTGTTAAGTGGTTTAGTTTCTGTTATACCGAAGTCTTCCAGAGCAGAACCGACGGCCACTTATATCCTAGAAAGGTTTCGCATGTCACCTACAGAGGGAGCTTTCTCATCTGACATCTCTAGAACATGTTACACATTAAAATAATTTCTTTATGCAGTCGCCAGCCAACTGCCCTGCCCATTAAGGAGCATTCAATGAACATGACACTGAGAACACCTGTTGTGTCGTTTCTGAGGGTGTGAGAGGTCCTACTTTTGCTTAAAGCTAAACTAAGAGCTTGGGTTTGTTAGATATGTTCTCAGGGCTTACACCTGATCACATAGGTATTTAGCAAGAGGGATTTGCAACACACTTGCATCTGGGCTGAAATGAGTGCTAAATACTTGCAGGTCAGGTATGTTTCTGAGGTGTGAATAATTTGTGAAACACTGTGAGACTCTTGACCTGAACGAAGGCCAACATGGAGCACGTTGTTTTTACTCTCTGTTGGAAGAGTTGGGAGATATTGGAAGACTTAAGTCTTTTAATCAATTGTGTTGCACTATGCCAAGGAACTGTACAAATGCAGATTTTAACCTGATCACATCTGCTTAGTCTATAGCTATGCAAAACTACAACTGAAGTAGCAGGATTAGAGATGTTTGTCCAAATTCAGATTGTCACATATTGTGAAAGTCCTGTTGTTAACCATGCCTTCAGTAGCATATGAATTTTTTTCTCCAAATATAAGTGACTTTGCACATTTTTAAATTTAGGATGGAATATTTTTACATTATTCCTTCATTGGCATTTTGTATCAATTTATGTGTCCTTCTGGATGCATTTAAGATTAGGCAATGTACAGTCTGTGATTCTGTGAAATATTTAGGAGTCACTTACAAAAAGTAAACCAAAGGAATAAAACACTGGCTATCTTTTAAAAATAGTACACCCATCCAATTTCTTTTCCAGCAGCATTCTAGCTGATGTTAGAATACAACTGCTCAAATGTTGTTGTACTCCTACCCTCTAGTTTTGTTTTTTGTTTTGTGCACCACCAAGTGATGACTCATCAGCCTTGGAGCTACCACTTATCTCTTGCTTTCAGTAAATGATTCCTTGGAGATTTCAAATTTTGGCACAACACATATTAATAGAAATTATGTCAATAAGCCAAAGATAACTTTTTGTCAAACCTAAAGGCTTTGTCATCGCTTTTATGGATGGAGTTGAGGATACCTGGAGGTTGAATCTCTCTTTTGAGAAAGGAGATAAGTCTTATGGTTACCAGCAAATATCTCCAGAATGTTCTTCTAAGGATCTCGTGTTATCCAGATTGAAGAAAATATCATTAATGGGAATCAAAGCTGCTTCACACTGCTGTTTGTTCTTTTCCTCCTCACCTTTTCTTTATTGATTAGACCTAGAGGTGAAAAAAAGCAAACGAGCAGCTGGATTTCGGCAGCACACCACAATGCTATTGATTTAACAATGGAGAGGGTATAGAGTATGCCTGACTCTTCTTCCACATAAAACACTTATATTAGCTTCAACAATGCTTGGCTCATGATAGAACATCTATATCTAGTCCTTGGACACAGCTTTCACCTTCGCTTACCTGTGGAAGGTCCTGCTCCACCAAGCCTGCCCAGCTTTTCACGTCTCTCTTTTTACCATTGACATTTCCACCTGCCATGAATGTGAGCTCAGAAGGAAGAAAAAACAGAAATTAGAGCTGCTGTCTAGAAATCCTGGTTTCTTTAGGACAATCATACCTAGAACACTGTGAAACTCCCTTTTCTGAGACACAGTGCATTTTGCAGGACAAAGCTGTACGACTACATAGCCATTGTGTTGCTTCTTCTGAAACCCTCAGAGAGAAAACCTATGCCTGTGGAGGCGAAGCAGAACTTGGCAGGTCGTTCCCCAGGTTCTTCGAGTTGCTTTGCTGTGATTTAAAGGCTAATGCCTACAAAATTAGACGCTGAATAACCTTTTGGGTTTTTTGAATGGTATGTGGTTGAGCAGGAAAATGGATGGAAAACTGGATTAGGTTGTTCTTCCTATTTCTCATTCTCCTGCTGACCTAGTCTTGGGATAAGTTAACTCCCTCTTCTAATTTAAGGTTCCCCAGCTGTCTTCTCCAGGTGAGATACTGCAAAACCTTCTTAAAGAGAACAACAAGTAACATCTAATATTCTGGTCTGTGTGAACTTAGTTTCTTCTAACTAAACTGCAAGAACATTCTTAGAGCATTTAGAATTAAGGAGAAAGATTGATGAGGTAAATGTACAGAAAGGGTTGAACCAGAATGGTGACACAATACTTCTGTTTCTTTGACTTTCTAGGAAGCTGATCATCTCAGGAAAAGATGGCTAAAGTAGATTCAGTCAGCTATTGACTATTGCAGGAATTCTATGGAAGTTGGGTTACATCCTGACCTTGGTGAAATTGGTGAAAATCTACATAATTGGTGTTGGTTTTAATCACAAATTTGTTATTTAAAAAAAAAAAAGAGGTGGGAACTCTATTGCAGTTATATTTTAGCAAATGTATTTTAAAAACCTTAGTTTAATATTTTGTACTGAAATATAGGCCAGTTCTGGACATCACAAAAGTGCTTTACTACACACATGGTGAACTTGTGCCATCTCTTCTGATGGCCAGAGAAGGGTAGTCAAAGCAGCAGAAGGTATAACGGAGTAGTTGGACACCAGGAAAGGAGTTTGACAAGGCTGTCACATCTATTCAATATGTGTAGTGAAATAATAATGTGTATTGCTGTTGAAGGTTGCCATAGTGGTATTAACATTGGCAGAAGGAGATGTTGTAATCTCAAGTACGCTGATGACATCCTTATTGCTGAGTCTGTGGTTTCTAGCACCAGCAATGCAAGTGGCTGGAGCCAGTGTGGGCTCAGACACTGTGGATGACAATTGATAGCAGCGTTACTGAATGGAAATGAACAGGTTGAGCAAGTAAAGAAGTTCTGCTCCTCAAACCTGACAGAAAAATGGAGTTTGCCACATCCTCATGGCAAGAAGAAAAAAAACCAAAAAAAAGTTTTCAGTGACCCATTAAATATGTGAAGTAATCTGTTTCATATCATAGTGTGCATAAAGAGAAGATTTTATCATCTGAGTTTCATTGGCATGAAATTCAATCCTTTTAAGAAGAATGGTGCAAAATCTAGGGTCTTGAAGAGATTCACTGTCTTCCTATCAACTTGAGACTATCTTTAGTGGAGTCTAGGTCTTCTGCTGTTACTCTAAATAATGGTGAAGCCAAACTTTGTTAGTGAGTTTACTATCCCTTATGAATATCAAATCAAAATAAGCAGAGACTCAGGTCCAAGGCTTTAACCAGAAAAGATGAAGACCAACACGCACAAATGCAGCTACTGTCAAGCTGAGTTAAGGCTGTAGCAATGATGACAATCTCAGCCTGAGGAGAGCATGACAACTGATTGAAGGGAGGTAGGGTCTGCTTCCCAAATCTCTGTGTCCTTCAGAATTACTTATTCTGAATGTGTGAATACCCTGACAGGCAGATTGTGAAGGAAGAAACTGAGATTTGCCAGGGTAAACAGCAACCTGCACATATATAGAAAAAAAATCCAGTGCAGTATGTTGACAACAGATTTATTGAGTAGTTTTTTATGGCTGAAAATTACTAGTGGAGCATTATATTTCAATGTCTGTTTCTTCATACTTTTTGATAAAACACATTGAAATGTGAGTTTATGCATTTATTATTATAGAGTGTGAAAGCGTCCTAGTGGTTCACACTGCTTGTGTGGTGTGTTGTATAAATGGACAATGCCAGATCATAATCATAAGAAAAAAGAAAGACATGAGAGAATAATTGAGAGTATATTTAACAGACTTGAATTGAAGGGGAATTTTAATGATGTTCCAAGTTAGACTTCTTTTGAAACAATCTAGTTAATTTAGAGTGTGTTGGGACATGTTAAAAACCTAATGCTTGAATTATGTTCATGAATTAATTTCTTGGACTTCATCTTTATTATACAAGAATTTTTCCTTTTTTTCCTTTTTCTTCTCACTTTATTAGAAAAGAGGCAATGAATGGCCAAAACTGTTGTGCATGGTGGCTTAGTGCCACAATATAAACAACCATGGTGTAAGAACTAGAGCTGAGTTCAGTGTTATTTCTTTGATACTGCATGAAACTATACTCGCTGTCTGTGCTTAAGAAGATAGCTGTGTGATTTCCATGAGATTACTTATTACACTTAGATGTTTGTCAACTAGTTTAGTCTTGCAGATTTTGGGAAACAGATGCACTGAAGACCCCAGTGAAAATTTGTTCAGGGTAAGCTGGTTAGCTCTTAGTTTAGCCTGAAACCCATGATGGCTTTTGTTTTGTGTTATTCTTCCTCAAGTAATGAGAGTAAAGCCTGGCTGCACAAAATTTAATGCAGCCGTACAGGTTGGTGCTGTATCAAATGTAAAGAGAGAAGCAGACATACCTCCAGACCAAATTTTGGATTGTTCTTACTATTAGAATACCATTTTCATTATGAATTAATACACAATGAATTTTATATTAATTTAGATAAAATTTATATGCAGTTTGAGGTAGAATTGTACTTATTTTGAAGAAAAATCAGCTATATGATCTAAAAAGAGTGTGGGCAGGCATTTTAAGTGCAAAGAGGCTTATAATTTGCCTAGGCAGACATGATTCTCTAACAGGTGCATAATTGCCTTTACCTTACAAATCTGGCATTTGTGTCTAAGTACCTAATTCTGGTGAAGTTGAAATTATTCTGTGTCTGCACAATCCATCTTGCAGCTTGTATATCAGCTCCTGACTTTCTGTGAATTTTAACCTGAAATATCAAGGGAAACTAAAACCTGTGCCTCTTTCCCTTGCAAAAGCAGACTGTAAACAATGGAGATTCAGCAGATCCTCCATGTTCAGCAGAACTTACTTTGCAGCACAGTACAAACTTGCAAGAGAGGAGATGCTTGACAGTAAGGAACTCAACTGCCATCCCAAGGTCAATTATAAAGAGAAACTCTCAGAAATTACATTTGTGTAAATTATGATAATGAAAAAATGACAAGAAAAAATAAACACTTTGTGCTCAGGTAAATTTAACTCACATTTCTAGGTTTACTGCTTACTTTGTTTTAAACTTCTCTAGTTCTTCCCTTCTTGCTTCATATCTTATTGAACTGAATTGGCTCAACAGCTGGGAGGACAAATCGTGACATTAGAAGTGGGGACAAGTAGCCATGGCAGGAAGAGGTGCCACTTCTGTGTATGCCAACATTGCTAAAGCGAGGTTGTAGAAGAGCAGCAATCACAGCCTCTTCAAGGCTTGAAATAATACACTTCCAGGTGCAGACACAGCAACATGCAATCATCTGAAGTGGTAACAGATTGTGACAGTAACTGCACAAAAGCCATGCCAGTCATATGACTTACGAACAAACCAAAAGGCTCAGACACAAAGCCCCTGATTACACTTTTGCAGTTTGATAAGCAGTGTGATCATGTTTGGAGCTCAGCCTCGATGCTAGGCATCCTTTTGCAAACTTCACTGGAAGTTCCTTTCCCCAAGAATTGTTACCTTCAAATAAAAACCACATTATGCGGAAGACAGTAGTTGTGTATCCACTGGCTTATGCCTGTAGAAGAGATCAGAACTACAAAATTTTTGTTCTTCGGAATACGAAATCCATTGTTTTGGTTGCACTCTCCCAGGGTTATTCTGCAGGAAACCGTACTGTGTGCAACATCAAAAGTAAACAGAAAACTATCTGCAACAGGGAGGAAACACAAGGGGCTTCCTGTGCTATAATAGCAGACATTTAAATAGGTGTACAGGTACAAAAGGGATGGTCATTAATTTATTTAGGTGCTTGACTTCCATTTTTAAGTATTTAATTTCAAAATACAACAGTTCATTAAGGAATACTGGTGTATTGAATCAAGTTCTTACAATTTCTCCTTTTTCTAGAGAACTTTGAGAGCCATCTTTCAAAATTCTCCTGCAATAGCCAAAGTAGACTTCGTATCATTTATGGCTTTACTATATATTTCTGACTTCATTTCTGTGAAATAGATAGAGATAGATTTTTGGGCCTAAAGCTCTTAACACACATGAAAAACAGAGGAGATCTAGTACGATACTACATGAAGCACTACAAGTACTTCAGTCATAATAGTAACAAATTAAATCAGAAATCTACCTCTTATTTAACAGTGAGAAGATTTGGGTTTTGTGTCTGAGTTCTTGGAAATATTTGTAGGAATGCATCACAATGAGAAAAAAGTGTATTTTAAAACATCAAGGAAAGTAATTTTATGTGCAAGGAGTAATGAATTTATAAAATTAAATGGACTTGAACTAAGAAGCAAGTGATGGGTTGCTTTGGAGGTTTGGTCTTGCATGCGTCCTTTTTAGATTAGAAAAGAAAGAATACTGCAAGATTTGTACTAATTTGTTAGATTTGGTGATGTATTGAAGATTTATTATATTTTCAGTGAAGTAAGACAAAATGATCCTCTGCAATATGGGCTGGAATAGAGAAAATGATAAGGAAATAATTGATTCTTCATAAGTAGACAAATGAGCGTGTTCATATTTTGTGTGTTCATTACTTACAACATTTACACATTTATGAGTAAGTATGGCAGATCTGTTCACACACATTGATTAGCTGCATGTTCACTCAGTAACTCTTTCTGTCATACTTACCTGTGCTGCACTTTTGTCTGTCGCATAAATAACCACATAAATGTTCATACTCTCCATCCTGGGGAGTGACTTCAGGGTCTCTGAGAGGCATCAGGCAGATGGTACCATGAGCAGGTATTTTTTGCATGTGCACAGAAGAAAAATGGATTGGGATGTGATATTCATGCTACTGCTTCACTGCAGTTCTCTCTGAGACTGCCAGGCTCCCTTGCTCAGGTAATTGTCCTGGTGAAAACAGGAACTATCTACACAAAACTGGAGGCCTAATCAAATTCTTCTTCTGCTTCTGGGCTGCAAATACACACAATGTCCAAAAGGCCTAAGATGAGCTGTTGCTTGTTTTCATGTGTCTTTACTCACGAGCATAAAATTTTCTCATGTGGGGATTTTCACATTTTTTAAAGAAAATTTACTGAGTTACTGGATTTTTATATGGCTCAGTTATAACTCTCTAACATTTTGTGTTTCATCTCTACACAACCCCATCACTTCTTGTGTTGTAAGGTGTGCTGGAAAGCTGATGAATGCCAGATTTGCATGGGCTGTTCCCATGATGGAAGACAAGCCAAACATGAGGATGGCCCCAACTTCGGCAGCATCTTTTGTCACCAGGCACCATCTTACTGTTTTCAAGCAGAACTGAGCTGTTTGACCTTTTGGATGAGGTGAGGCAGTATGACAACTCTGGGGACCTGCCAGGGACATATGGAAACAGCACCAGGTAACATAAAGTATTTGTGGACTCCATTAACAGAGCTCACCTTGCTGCAAGATTTTTACAGAAACAGAAAGTTTGTGCTACAAAGAATTTTCTATGGGTATATTGTCTAGATATCTGTACTCTGATTATCCATGGTTGTGACTGAAAATAGTGAAATTTGGCTCTGGATCAAGTCTGTGAATAACAACAGAAGTATTTGCATGCATACTCTTGATATCTGAATAAAGAGTTTTTCCCTCCCTGTATCTGCTCTTACTGCACTTTGAACAAAGCTGGTAACAAACCTCCCAGGGCCTTGAGCATTACAGGAGTGAGCCTTAAGGGGACTGCTGCACTTTGCACATCATATTTAAAGACATTATGTTGAAGGATCTGTAAAATTATATTTTTGTATTAGACACTAGATTTAGTGCTGCTATCATTTCTCCTCAATAGAACAATTTTATTATTTTGCAATCAAAGTCATCAGTTTAAGTTCATCTAAAAAAACAGATATTAGCATACTCATTACCAAGATGATTTGACTATATCTTAAAGCACAGTAGTAAATTAGATTCACATATCAAGGATTTTGCTCTCCATATAAGTATTACAAAACTGTGCTTTCCTCAGCAATGGCTGTAGTAGGCCCAAGGAAGTTTGTATTTAAACCATTCTCTTAAAATAGTGCTGATTTTATGCTGTTGAGGTGCCTTATAGTAGAAGCCTTGAAAATAATCAGTATCCCTGTGCTCTGCATAAATGAAGGACTGCAAACAGCCCCTCCCCACTTCAGCATGTGAAATGTGGCAAAGGCAGACATTGAGTAATGACACTATATAATGTGGTGGCTCTGTAAGATGCAGTGTTTTGGAATATTCTTCTAAAAAGGAATGGTTCTTTCTCTTGCAAGGAAGTCCTGAGTTGCTACAGTCTGTTTTATGGTTGTCCCCTTTATACTCCACCAAACCTTCTCCCCCAAAGTGCATTCTGTCTCTTCCTGAGAACTGAACTGGTCCAGTGACTTGAAGGTCCATTTCCAGGAAGAACTTCTAATCCATTTTAATGGAAGCTGTGTGTTTCAATCCCCTGGACTACTCTGATAATCTCAGCTGCACAAGTGGTGCTGATGATACAATTTTCTGCTGAATCAGAATGTAATGGAAATCCATGCGTGTTGTTAGGGGAAGTCCTGTCTGCAGAAGAGCATAAAGCCAAGGCCTGCTAGCTCGCATTCATCACTTCTGCAGGCAGAAAGGGAGGAAAGAGTTATTTGTTGAGAAGACTGGGTTAAAGTGTGTGGATGTCAGCTGCAGGATCTTAAAAACTGTAAAATGAACATTTGCTTCCTACAGTCTACAACTTCATCTGGGCATTGGTAGTGACTTCTAGCTGTGAATAGCTAAGAGGTGTCAGGGAGAGCTCTCTTTCTGAAGGAGTCAAATGCAGTACCATAATACAGGCATTGCACAACAGCTGGGGCCAAGGTGATCCCCAGAAAGTATTTTGTTTTCCTTCTGGGACAAAAGGTGTTATTAAAAGTGTAAGTTATTAATACTAAAATTACATTCATTTTGTGTCAATGTCACTATATTACTGGAAATCAATATCCACATACTTCAGCAACTTCTGTTTGTGACAATTTATTAAGCATAAATAAAGAAGTGTCCCTTCAGGCTGCAAGAAGTACAATGTAGCAGAGTATACTGCAGATTTGTTCTTTTTCTTCTCCCTACGATGTGCAAGGAACTGTGAGATTAAAAACGGTTGGCCCTGTTAAGAACTAACACATGCTGGAGGGTGTCTTTTCAAAGCACTTTCTCTGAGGGGGAAAAAAAAAAGCTGTTTAAATATTGCATTGATAACATTTAAAATGATCTTTCATCATTTCTGTCCCAGAGAATGATAGCGATACTATAGCAGGTGACAGAAATAACCTTTTAATAAAAGTGAATTTTTATAGTAGGACTGGATAGCTCAGGATATTAGTAATGGAACATAGAACCTCTCCCTTCTAGCTCATCCGTTCATGTCTGTCCCTGCCTGGTAAAGACCCAAAATTATTATCATCAGATGGCTGCTTGGGGGCCCAGAGGAAACGAGTTGGTGGTCTTGGTCCAGTCACTGGCACTAATTGCCATCCTTGCTGACAGTCTTGTTAGACAGGCGTGGAATCAGCCCTGCCTTAATGAACTATTGCACAGGTTTTCTATTATATCCCCACATTCAGGCACCTGAATGCTTTGCAGATATTAGGCATATTGTCCTCACAACACCACTAGTCAGCAGGGACATATTTACCCCTGTCTGCAGATGGGGAAGCAGAGGTACAGAGCAGCTGTACTTAGTCATGCGGGAAGCTGGAGACAAAGGTGAGCGCCAGGTCCCGCTCTCCCGATTCAGCCCTAGCTGCAATGTCATCTCCCCAGCTCCTCTGAACTGCTGAAAGGGTTCCACCAAACAAGAGCTAGTGCATGTCAGAGAATGGTCACTGCAGCTTTCTGTATCCCACATAATGTGGGCTCAATATTCCCGAGCATTTGCATTGATGCACGGGGAAGGTGCTGCTGCAGAGAAACGTTGCAGGGGCCGTGCATTATTACAGGAGATACATTTTCAATAAAGTGGGGAACAAACTTGCCCACTTCTAAGAACAATAGACCCACAGACTGTATTTCTGTGAATCAGATGGTTTGTGACTGATGAGGCTTTTTTCCCAGTTTGGCATAATAAGCAATTTACTTCCTCACTGATACGGTTATTGTCACAGCTTTTGCACTAGTGTTTGATAGCATTGATTAGTTTGTGCTATGCTAATTTTTAGCACAAGGAGGGAATTGATTTACTTCAAGCTTAGTATATTTTAGCACTGAAGTGGAAATAATTCCATTGAAAATATGGAAAATGAGCAGTCACCTTAACAATTGAATAAATGACTTGACATTTGTGGGGCTAAAGTATTCGATAGATAAGAAGATTTTCATATTAAAAATAAATCATTGGCCTACCTATTATTTAGCTAGGCTTGGAATCATGAATAAAGGGTCTCCCACAGAAAAAGAGAGATTATTGATTGTGCCTCCATATTAAAAAAATTAAATGGGTGGTATTTCCTGGTTCCTTATGGGAAAAAGTCAGTGCATTTAGGTTATGGTCAGAATAACTCAATAATTTTTAAAATGATTCTTCTATCACAAGGTCAGAGATGATGTGATTTCCTGTGTCTTCTGCAGATACCAGGTAGAAAATCTTTAATAAGGATTCCTTGTATGAATTATTTACAACTCAGAAGTGTGCTCCATATTCAACTAAGTTAAAAGGAAGCAAAGCATATTCTGCATCAAAGAACTTGCATGAAGCAGGAGGAAAATAACAGAAGAGTGGAATCTTTCTGGGGCAAGATAAAAGGTTACAGCAGTAAAACTGCTAGCAAAGGCTGCTGTCATGTCTAGTGGAACTAAATGTATTGTGAAATAAATATTACATTATCTTTCCTACAAAACTGAACATGCAAAATACTCTAAAAATATCTGCAGGAGCTTGTCTTTCCAGTATGAATTTGTTTCACTTTTTACAATTGCTTTACTACTTAACATATTTGTAGGGATCCACATCACGGAGGGCAATATGAAGGAATAAGTAGTTCTGGCTCCAGTTAACACATTCACAGCATCACAGAGGAAAGAAAAACCAGGACTCTAGTCTCAGTTCCATCTACACCATAGTCATGTTCTTGGTCTATATGACCAAGGGCATTATAAACATGATCCTCACTTTCTGGGTATGCAAAAAATGCGCATTGATTAGAAACAATAATCAGCTTTTATAATTGAATCCAAGATTAGTGGGAACTTTCTTCTGTTTATAGATAGAATGCTTTTGGTATATTTTTTTACTCTGGAGAATTAGGTTCCCAGTTTTGAAAAACTGGGTATGCAAAACTACCTCATGTCTTGCTTTCAACCTCAATGGCATCTATCCTTATCTATAACTTACAAGCAAGAGCCGTTCCTCACCTCATGGGGATCTTGTGAAGATAAATTAATCTCTGTTTGTAAATCCCAAAGAAAATAAATGTATAAGAAGCTCAGAAGAGAGTTAACAATAGAGTATTCTGTGCTGCATTTGAATGGTGTGTAGTAAATAATAAAGTAACGAATTAAATTATGAAAATAAAAGAAATAATGAGCACTGAATGAGACCTGATTCTTGTAGAAATAAATATGTAATCTTGTAATTAATATCTATCACTACGTATTCCTATAAAGAAGAAAGATTGAATTTACAGAAGAACCTTTTGTTGTAGACTTTTCAGTCATGATCACATGGCCTGACCATGCTTTCTGAAATACACTTTTCTTCCAAACCACAATAATAGCAAGAATGTGGAACAGCTGCTTAAATGTGTCCAACAGTCTCCTGACCAGTTAGAATTATACATGGTGCAACTTTAACTTTCTTTTTGCATCTTTTTTCCTAAAGCCTCATCATAGAGGGTTGTGGTGGGGGATGAGGTGTCCAAAAATACAGCTCCCACAGGTATGAGTTTCTCAAAGGCAGCAAGACAGCTGAGATATCTGCTGTGAGCTCAGGGTTCTGTGGAGGTTTACCCTTCATAAGGCTCATTTACCTGAGAGCAACTATTGTAAATAGATTCCTGTTGATGTAGCTGTAGTCAAGTATCAAATCAGGGGAGAGTTCTGTGCTTTTCAAATTCTGGAACCTCAGCCACATGGAAAGTGTTGGTACCAGCCCCATTCTAGCTGGATTCAGTTTGTGCTCTAGGGGAAGGAGAAGAGAAAATGGTATTTCTCGCACCATCCACTGAATTACCTCTGGTCAGTTAACTTTAAATTCTTGTGCTCCTGTTGTAATGAGTGTTGAAAGAGCAGCAGATTGATATGAATATGTCTCTGAACAGCAATTTTAATAATTACCTGGTAGGGTTTCTTTCAATTGGTGTTGTTTTAGCATGGCACTGAAAACAAGTTTGTGATGATTCTTTGGTTTTGGAGGTGGACACTTCTTTAACAGTAGGTTTATCTTTGAATGTCTTTGCAGCTGTCTGAGCCCTTTGAAAAGAAAAACATCTCATGTGGCCAGTCTGCCTGGACTGTCTGAGGCTTCCAGTTGTTTCCAGAGTAGGTAAAACACGTATTACAATTTTCTGGAATAGAAACAAATAAGAAGCCAATTGTAAGGTTTGTTCAATATTGTCTGCTGGTGGGTTTTGATGGTTTCTCCTGTTCCACCATCTCTCCCACTTTCCCCTCAAGGTCTATTTGCTGGTATAAGAGATAGAGAAAATTCTCCACAAAAAATGCAGGAATAATTTCATTTGACATATAAAATGGACTAATTTTCAGAAAGTGCTGAACATCTACCCTTTTAAATTTGGGTTCCTTCCAAGTGTTAACTAGCCAGAATTACTAGACACTTTGAAAAATTGCACTTAAAATACTAATATCATTAGGGATGTGGCAGATGAGTAATCCAGCTGCGATTTTTTAAACATTGGAGATAAACTAATACAAATGTAGTAAAGTGTCTTCAAAATGTAGATAAATAGTTTTGCAATGCACTATGTATCTTCTCTCAGATATGTAAGAGTATGCTGTTGTTTATCCCGTCAAGTTTAGTACGTCCATATTAAAGGATGTCCTGCTGCTTCTTTTGCATTATAAATCCCTGAAAACGTAAGAAGATACAAACTGATGTAACCTTTCCCTAGAAATGTGAATGGTAATATCATATCACGTAGGAAAAACTAGTTGAAAAAGAGATGTGGTAGAACAAAGAAAGAGACACAGAGCATGCAGAGCACGCAGATCAAAGGAATAGCATACCAAATTTGAAGTGGGTACCAGTTCATGCCTCCAGCATGGGCAAGAGAGTGGAATGCTACTCTCTGTTTCAGAGAGTTGTTAAAAGGATATGTAGTAAAGGATGACATCCAGCATGGGACAACAAAAATCACATTTATTTATTAAATGTTTGAAAGATGATTCATGGCAAAAAGGAAACACCTTAAAGTATATACAGTTCTTGGGGCATTAATTATTTTGGAAGTGTTTGAGTTAGACTTGAATTGAAGAAGAACCAGAATTAACTTAAAAACAATATTAACACGGTTCAGAAACACAGAGGGCTGCAGTTAAATGGACAGTAAAGGATACACATTGAATAAAACACCTATAACATGAAAACCAGAGAGTGCTATAGAGCTGTAGAACTGTAAAACAACAGTTACAATACCCATAGAGATAATAGAAAGTTGCTGCATTGACTTTTGACTTTTCTATATCAGCTCCTTTCTTTTATTTTTTTGTGATCTCTTTACATTTTCAGAAACTGTATATTGTATAAAATGATCCTTCTCAAACAGAGCAGGATCAGGTTCCGGTGAGGAGAAAAGGGCCTGTATGGAGCCACTGCTGATCCAGAGAAGTGAATACTTTGATAGCAGATGATTATTCACCTCTTGCTCTCTGAGTAGTCCAATCATTAAAAAAAAAAGTTTTCACATTTTAGTTTCACTGGTTACAGACCTAATGCCCCTCTCTTGGGTCACATAATGAGAATTAGAGGCATATTTCTTACTGCAGTGTTAAGAGACCATTTTCTGGCAGCTAATTAATGCTCCATCCTTACCTAGACTCAAAGGAATTCCAGTCTTCTTATTTCTTAAAGAATTTTTTTTAATAAGGGAAGCCGTTTTCAGCTGGAATATCTCTGATATTTTAGATATTATTGTTTCTTCCAAGAGTATTTCAAATTTACTTATAATTCAAAGATTATAATACTATAATAAAATATTATAAATATTTTATGTAAAATATTTTAATCACATTTCTGAATCTCTGTGTTTTGTCTAATTCTTTAAATCAAAACACAGAACAATATTCTTGGGTGGGGTGTTTTTTTGAAAATCACTTTTATTTCAGCAGTAGCATATCAGTTGATATATGTTAAGAAAAAAAGATGAACAGAGGGGAAAAATATGCATAGCAGTGGAAACAGTTTGAATTAGGTGTGGTCGGGAAGGCAGTAGATAAAAGTGCATGTGATGCTTTATGTAAAACCCAAGTGACATGAGCAGGACCTGAGAGGAGGATAGTCTCTAACTTCACTTAAGTTGGTTTTATTTAAATCACACATATTTGTTTTTACCTCAGAGTAAAAATAGTTTCTAAGTCTTTGTGTTTGCCTTTTTGGGGATGGGGAAAAAAAAAGCCATGCTAAGGCATAGTTATAGACTACAAAGACAGTTCAGAGCATTCTGCTTCCACATGCCTTATGCTCTTTTGTTCAGGAGGACATGCTTACGAAGAAAAAAACGGTGGACTAGAGAAATCAATGATATTGGAGTGAAAAACACACATGGAAAGTTTGTGTTTGAATGGCTTGCAATGGGACAGTGGAGTAGTAGGAACTCTCACATGCCAACAAAACAGAGAAGTATCTCCCACTGGGGAACTCAGCAGGGTCTGCAGGTTTCTGGGGTTTTTCGACTCAAAATGTCTCAATGCAGTGATAAGTGCCACCCTTTCTCTTACAAGGTACTGCAGAGTATTTTACTGAGTTTGTACCGGCATGCTTCCTACTTGGAAAAGAAAATTACTATTTGGCACACCACCCTTAACTGTTGCTCTTTTCTCGACTAGGGAGTTCAGTCTGTCAGTGCCTTTATATCAAGATGAGGCTATAGCAATCAGCTTCTTCAGATATGACTCCTCAGGGGACTCATAGGAACTGCCATTCTTTAAGAAATCTTACTTTTGGGTGGCTGCTAATACCTGAATAGGAGGCTTGGACCAAATGATCCAGAGGTCACTTCCAAGATCAGCCATTGGGTTTGTGACTGTCTGGTTAGGAAAATTGTAACAATTGTGATAGCACAACCTCACTGAGGGGTGCAGATGTGGGAATTAGGGAGCCCTGAGCACTGACTTAGGTCTTGACAGCAGGATGTGTTATGCCTTTGGGAAAGTAGTTTTGCGCCTTTATTGGACTTACCCGTATCAACCATCATGACCTGCCTGACCACTATGTTTTGTTGATTAATTAGCTAATATTTCTTCAGTGACTTGCATAGGTAAATGCTATATAAATCTAGGTAGATATTAACTTTGTAACTTGCTGCTAGTGCTCACATCACTATAGTAAGCACCACTTTCTTTCTCAGTGTACAAAGGCTGATTTGCCCAAGGATAGACCCTGGCACCACTTCAAGGCAGCAACTGATAGCTTTCAGTGTTATTTTCAGTAGTCTTTGAGGATTTGCATCAAGGATGCATTTTATTTAAAATTGACAGTGAATTTTTTTTATTATGATTCCTAGTTTCAAAATAGAAAGGCTTTTCTCCTTATTTTCCAGCTCATCAATATCACAGAATTTATAAAATTACAGGCCTTGTTTTGTGCTATGCTTTTTTTTTTTTTTGTAACAGTAATTATGGCATCCACCTTGTGGTACATGTCAGCAAACCATCAGCATGATTCCTGAACCACCTCCTCAGCTAATGGTTATTTGAAGTGAATGTACACAGCTCCAACTTACCTGTTTTCTCTATCAGTCACTGAAAACAAGCAGCTCAGAAGCAGCAGATCTCTAAAATTTGCACCATTTAGAGAGGAAAGACCTGGGTGAAAACAAATGGTTTATGTTTTCAGCCAGAAATAAATAAGGCATGGACTATGGCTCTCTCATCTACGAGTGAGTTTTATTAAAGAGTTAGAGCAAGCTCCAGTTTACAAGATATTCAGAACCATATGTATGCATTAATTAAAGGAATGTGGAGGAGGAGGAGGGGATCTGAGAAAATAACAAAGCAGCAGTGTATGCGTGCAGTGATTTTTCATTCTGTTTCGCTTCAGCTCTGCCCCTGCAACAGAGGATCTAATCAATCTGCCGGCTATTAAGTTTGTTAATTGATAATGCATACTAATTAGGCTGTGCGCAGTTACTTAAGAGACTTTGCTAAGGTGATTGTAGGCACAAGTCCAAATGGAGTTTAAAGTATTCTGTGTGAGGTTAAAACCCATCAACCAGAATAGATGGATTTTATATTATAACAGAAGGCACAATATACCCATAAGTATTTAATGTATTGCATAGTTATCCATTGTTACATACCCTAAGTCTACTGAACAATTAAAAATATATAAATAACCTCTAAAAAAACGTAACTAAATAAGGTGTGTGTTTGAATATGAAGAGATAGTAGAGATGAAGGGAAGCTGAAACTGAACCAGACTTAAAATAAATATTCACACTAATTTTCACACTTATGTCCAGGAAAAATAGTATGTAATTCTGCTTCAAGGGAGGAGCAAGCATAACAAGAACTCAGCCTAATCTAGCTTTATGAACTTTGACAATAAGCCACATAAAATTGACATGCCTTACTGCCCCCATCCAATAGGACAATAAACCAGTAGTTACAGGGTAGCAACAAAAGCATGTCAACTAGCTATTTTTAATACACAGAGAAAGTCAGAGCTATTATTTTTATCCTTACTATATTATTATGAACATAAGAGTCTCCTTTCCATTTCTAGAGACTCTTTTTGAGGTGCTCCTGACCTTAAAGAGGTAATTTTTTACATATTAATAGTCTTGGTCTTTTTTCCCCCCTTCTTCTTCTTTTCTATGCATCATATAAAATGGAAGTTCTTTGCAATATAAATTTGGAGTTGGCAGGCATTAGTGATGGAGGTAGTGGGCATTTAATTAGTGAATGAATTGCATTCTCATGGTGTGGCTATTGGACCTAAAATCCAAGGTATAGTGCTTTATTTAACTATATGAAAATGACTGGGTGACACTAGTTAGTATGTAAGAAACTATTTTTTAATGACTGAGTACTTAGATCCCAAAAGAAAAAAAAAAACTACCTGGAGAGAGAGAGTTGACTTCATCTCTTGCAACCTTGTTGAAGGAAATTTACTGCAATGAGATACAACATATTGTAAGAACTATTGCAGTAGAGATATTTTTATTATCTGCATGCAGTCAATGAATATAGTCGGAGTCTTAGGATATTTGTACCAATAAGAAAGTTTTGGTAGCTACAAATTTGTACAACCATAAGGGTGAATTGCATACGTTACAATTATTTGTTTGGTATGCAAAGTTTGTGTACTATGTTGCAGATTATGGGGAAATTACTTTTTATTTGTTTCCCATCAGCCAGTGTCTTCAGTTTGTGTGTAGTACAAATCTGGGGACACATATGGACACTCATCTAAATGGTTGAGCTGTGGCCCAGAGGAGCCATGCACAAAGCTATGGAAAGATGGTGTTCACTAGGTTTACAACAAAATCCCCCAAAAACTGTCAATGGCTTTTGTGACATTAGCAATACAGCCTTCTCAGTGAGAAATATGAACACAACTTGTAACAGACTTTCCTGAAGTTTTCTTCCTCTGAGAGTTCTGTGGGGGATATGATATCTCCTATCCCTTTCAATGCTTCACTTAACAGTCTGTAATGAATGAGTAAATAAGAGGAGATGAGCTTAAAAGGCAATCAAAGTAGCAGGGAATTGCCAGCATGAATCAATGATTCTCACTAGACTAGTACATCTCAAGGAGGATACAAAGAAAATAATTTTACAAGGGAGTTTGAGAGCAGGACTGTGGAAATTCTTACATTGACACTGTAGACAGTAGAATCTGAATTTTTCTCCCCAACACCACCACTTTACTGAGGCACATCCACTGGATGTTGTCACTGTAAGGGTTCTTTCTCCTTGATGGGGAAATAGGGGCACATCCAGAAAGTAGCTCTGCAGCCAAGGTCAGGATTGCCCTCTGTAAACCCCTGTTGCTCTAAGGACTTCATCATGTTCTCAGAAAGGATGAGGTCCCTGATGCAATGAAATGTGTCTGTACAGAAAGCTTGGATGGATTGGACTGAAAATTTAGGATAGAGGAAGATGTTTCAGGGGGATTAGCTTCATCTATCTATCTATCTATCTGTCTGTCTGTCTGTCTATCTATCTATCTATCTATTGTAAATGTAAGACGAGTTACACCACTGGTCACTACTTGTATTGTGTCCTCTCATGACAGGAACTGAAGAAGTTTATCTCAACACCAGTTCATCACTGGTAATTATGAAAGAAGACAGATTAATAACTTTATTGATTAATACCGAAGGGGATCTTAGAACAAGGTACAACATGGGTTGTTATATTTTGATGTGTGGTAGAAACAATAAAGAGAGTTCACTTAGCCGTTGAACAGTCTCCTTTAAGGCTGTCCTCTGAATGAAATTAAAGTACAGGGCAGGTTAAACCATGCTATGCCTATTCAAGAGACCTGCCTCTTCCAGGAATATTGCACCTGCATTATTGAAGAGGGTTCTGCTCTGACGTCTTTAGTGCACATCAGT
Source organism: Petroica traversi (assembly GCA_025920805.1). Taxonomy (NCBI): domain Eukaryota; kingdom Metazoa; phylum Chordata; class Aves; order Passeriformes; family Petroicidae; genus Petroica; species Petroica traversi. The sequence goes on along the minus strand of JAHLSL010013295.1, from coordinate 104,516 downwards.
GAGATTTTAGCCCATAATGTCAACTAAAGCGAAGTAAATAGTAGGAAAAATGTTCTGCGAATATTTGCTCAAAGTGGAAAGTGGATTTCAATTAGACCATCTTTGCAATGCTTTCACGTTTGCTTTCCAGGAACACTTGAGTGCTCAAGCTTTATTAGTATGAATAACTCATGAAAAAGTGAATGCCAGCTCAAATATTCACCAAAAGCAGATTTTGAGGAGAAAATTCACTGGAGAAGTGTGTTACTAATTTTAAATAAGAAGTACTGCTGAGAATTTTACAATGTTACTATCTCTTTATGGACAGCTTACAAAGAGAAATAAAGGTAGTATCTGCAGATAATTCTCAGCAAACATTCACCCAGTCTAATGTAAAAAACCTCCCAGTGATGTTTTCATTTCTGTAAGGCTGATACCCATTGTTTCTGGTTTCTTATGAGATTAAACTCTTAGCTTGTTGTCTAGGGCATGCTTTGTAGAGGTTCAAGCACCAAGGCTTCCCATGAACTTAAACAAAATTTGAGATTGCTTGAGATCCTCAGGACTGCATCACTAATTCTTGCTACCGTATATATCTCCTACTAGACTTAATACAGGTTACACTTTTAGCAAATTGTGCCTACTCTCCCACTTGTGTCACCTTAGAAATGTTTTTCTTGATGATCCAGGTGAAATGCACAGCATGTAACAATGTTTGGCAATGCACCTATTTTTTGCCTCATGCACTCTATTATTGTATTTAGGATTAAAAAACACTGCAGGAAATTTGCTGGATTGTAGTTTCATAAATGGGTATGCTTGGTGTTTTATTTCAGTGGCACTAGTAAGAGTCCAAAGGATTATTTGATATAAGCAAGAGTATCCTCCTCTGATTTCAATTAGAAAACAAATCTTATAGCTAAGGACAGAGAATTTAGAATGGAAAAGAATGCCACAAAATAAATAATATTAATTATAATTCCAGTCTACCAGGAATCAAACCACATCTGAAAAAGAGTTTTCCAAATTCCCCCTGTCTAATTTGACTGCTTCCTTTCACACTTTCACTCCCTTTCTGAGTCTTCCTCTCTTCTTTCGTGAGGGGAAAAGGAACATCTCCTACCTACGGCTAAAAAGCCATCTCCTTTGGCTGCTTTGTAGACGACAAGATATATTCTTGGACATCATCCTTCCCTTACTATATACAAAGCCAGAAGCAGAAGCAAAGCAAACCAACAACGAAACAAAAACAAAAACAATACCAAAAATTTTTAAAGAAAGGGAGAGAAAGAGAGAGAGAGAGAGAGAGAGAAATATTTTGCCTTTCACCATACAAAAAGGAAAATTATTAACATTCAGCTTTGTTCTCAAGTGTGAACTAAATTATATGGACTTAAAAATGCAAAAATGAAGATGAATGAAACTCTCTCTTGCTTAGCAATCAAATAAAAAATAAACATTTGCCTAAAATGATTGCCGTTGCTTAATACATTTTATATGAAATAGGAATAGGAAATAGTCTGTTATACCATTTCTCACAATATGTAATGCTTTGTTTTTCTGCAATACTATTTTGCTGATTTCTAAAATATTAAAATAGATCCTTTTTGCCTGTTCAACAGCAATTTCTTTATATAAACAAATGCTTCTAAATGCTTTAAGAAAAGAGGTATTAAATTGGTTAAAACACAAACCATTAGTAAGCCTCACAGAGAAAAATCTGCAAATGTGAAAACAAGAAGGGAAGTGTACAATGCACATGGTAATTATTGCAATTCATCAAATCATAGCATATGTACTAGCATTGAAATTATGTCACCCAAAGACCACAGACTTTTTACATAGCCTGAAAAATTCCTTACTTTGTTATAGTGGGATGTACAAATAATTCATTTGATCTCCCTAATGAAACATATATGCATGATCCCTCTAAGGGCTGTGTCGTATTTGCTGTTGAATATAGTTTACACTATTTCTATATAGATTATTCCAGGGAGAAAAGCAGAAAGCAACAACTCAGATCCCATAATTCAGTATTTTACAAGGCATTGGAAGTACTAAAACTCATATTTTATTGCAAGATTTTATTAAAAAATTGTTCAAGAAAGCATGAAACGATGAATAAACTCCAGTCCTGAATCTTTCTGCATTCAACTGTTGCCCTGTGAAGACTCACCAATTAGTCTGAGTAAAATCTGGAATGGAGCATTCCTCAGGCTCAAAGGGACATCTCCTATATCCAAAACTTCTTAACTTTTGAAAGCAGTGTCCACCTAAAATTGAAATAGAATTGACCTTTAATTTACATTCCCATGTTTGTCACCTAGTTTCTTTATATGAACTTTGGAAAATTCCTTCCTCCAGTAAATAGGTATGTCTTTATCCTTTCAGTCTATACCAGAGTTTTTCACTGATACAAACTTATGAAAAAGGAGCAGAGGAGCTAAAGGCATGTGTAGTAATTCCAGTTTATTAATTTTTTTCAGTTGGACATGTGTGCACACAATGGATTTTATACATCAAAGTTTAAGTCTCAACAATTCCTGCTCCCAGACCAGGTGAACCAGAGAACTTCAATTCCTTTTTTTCCCCACTTAAGACTGAAGTAAAGTAAACTGGAATTGAAGACTTTATTTTCCATCTTGATTTTCATTAATAGCTTCAGTTTACCTCTCGTTTTTATGATTTTGTATGGAAAGTCATTGGCTTCAGTAGGGTTTCCCTTGATTTATACCAGTTTAAGTAAAAACTCATATTGGCTCTTTTCTCTCACTGAAGATGTTGCCCATGAGATGTGTCAGAATAATGACTCAGGAAAATGAAGTCATAGAGCAGACAGGGCTCCCAGAGAACGAGCGGCCTTGCACACTTCACTGGTCCCACATCAGAGAGCGCCGATCCTGCCGTGACGAGGATTACCTGGGGAGGTGCCTGACATTCTCCGTGCCTGCTCAATCTGTTCTGTGTGGCAATAGAGGTGATGACTGTGTTGTGGACATTTGTCCTCCAAGAGTACATTTCTCATACCAATAGGCTATTGACTTTCAGTAATTGCAAACTTAGGGAAGATTTTTATTGGTGTGCTGGAGATAAAAGATCTCTTGTCCCACTATCACAATCTTCCACAATGATTAAACTGCAACTAGGAAAGAGACAAATTTGGTCCCCTTTTCTCACCCATGTGAACAGGGTGTTGGTATCTGCCTACATAATCAAAGAGACAGTATACAGAGATTTAATTCACAGCGGGACTTGCACCACATAACTGTAAGGCAGTTCGTTAATGGTGATTTGTCAATTTTTTTGGTCATACCTCGATGTTAATAAGATATATTAAGGATGAGAAAAAAAAATCTGATTATTAGTCTTACCTTTAAAAACAATTATAAAAAAATTTAGTGCTATTTTATAGAGTCAATAGTTCCAAAAGATGAATTTGACCAGTTATATTACTTGTTTAAAATATAACAAAGACACCTGGAATTATAATATCCCTAGCATAGTGGATGTCATATTACGTTTTTTGGTGATTACGTCAATTTAGTATTTCACGTATTATTAATAATTCCTCATTACATAAAATTATTACTAAACTGGCAATTAAGTGAATGTGAAGGATCCATATGTTGAGGTGCTTGTAACATTTCAATTATGAACCTCACATCAGATGTCTTCCAGTGTACATCAATAACATTAATGAACAATCTTTTTGCCAAAACCACCCAAATGCGTTCCATTATCTTATTATATTATATATTATATTTTCACAGAGCCTTGATACATCTTCATAAATATTTAGATATTAGCTTCAGGAGGAACCAGGTAATCTACTTTCTGGCTCTACAGCGCAAACAGGTTTCTTCATATTTCAATAGTTTTCAAATCTAGACATTAGTGTTTCAGCTAATGACAACTTCTTGTTTCAACCTGTCTTCATCAGTTTGAATTTTTTGTATCTTCTCCTTATTGTTTAAAATAAAATCTCTTCTAAATTAAGAACACTGCCCTTCTCACTGTTGCTCTTCAAAAACAGGTCTTTTCTCCTAATTTAAACCAAATATTTCTCAGACGGTACCCAGGACAATCTCTGCACTGAAAATCATAATGTTGTGTTTAATTCTTATTTTTAATCTGTGAACCACATATAATTATTGTCATCTTTCCTGTAAAAGCAATTTTGAAAGACAAACAAAATGAAGAAAGGTGAATAAAATAATAAGTGAATAAAACCGACAAGTAGGTTACACACAAAAAATCATTCAGCTGTACATTTCCCCTAGCAAGGACATACAGGCTATTGCTCCAAAGCAAAGTGAATTGAGTTAGTAAGATAAGTGAACTTCAGAAATGTCCCTTTCATGTTTGGCTTTCTGGTTTAATCCATCTGGGACTTACACCATTTGTTTCTTTGTGCTTTGAACTGGTGGACTGTGGGACTATCAGTGCAGCTCAGATCTCACCTTCCTCCAAGATGAAGTTTCACAAAAACCTGCAAAAAAACCTGCAAAAGCTTGACCAGGGGTCATTACTGACCTATGTTTATTAGACACAGGCTGACTCTTCCTCTCACTTGTCCCTCTTTAAATATTATGTATTTGCACGTGTCAGTCTGATATTACTGCAGAAGGCACAAATATGAGACAAACAAATGGTAGAGAATTTCCTTCCCGGTGATCAGTGGTGATGGTTTCCATCCAGATTTGTGTGTCCGTCTTTACATCCAGAAGTCTGGACTGATAAGGTAGCATTTTAACTCTTGTATGATACAAGTTAGCAGTAAGTGGAGAAATACTGATGTCCACATTTGGCCCAACAGAGATGGTCAAGTTAGAGATTGCTTCTCCTTGAAACTTGGATGAAGCCTCTAATGAAGGTTCAACACAGAAAGAGATAGTTTATCCCCCATTTATGTTTTGACTGAGGGTTTTTAAATTTCACCAGTCTCCTCATCACTGTTATAAAATTCTGTTCTTTGCATTTGTAGTTTATATGTTTTCAACTTGCCCAGGAAATTTATGCAAACACAGGGATGATCACATCAATTTACTGCCTTGGAGCCCCTACCATATGGATAGGATGTGGTACAATCCTGCAGAGTGTCTTAGCACAAGGGCACTTTATTATTTTTCAATTTTGCAGATAGATCCATTCTTTTTAAAAGATAAATATCGCTGAAACAATAGCCTAGACATTTGAGCTCATAAAGCAGAGATGTCCTTGGGAAGATGACGGAAAAATTTTCCTCTTATTATGAAAATTTAGGGTTGGAAGCAAGATTTGCTCCTCCACAGGGCCAAAAACTACAGTAACCACTTAGAATGTTGTGGCTTTGTCAATAATGTTTCATAAAAATACTAAAACTTTAAGTACCTCTTGTATGGGTGAAGATAAGTCACTTTTAAGAAAACACTTAGGCCTGGATTTTCAGAACCAGATACAGATTGTAAGTGTTCCAAAATTCAGATTCGTAGCATCTAATTTTCCTGAAAAGAACATGAGTGGCAACATTTCTTTTCAACATCATCTCTTTTTAAGCTCTCCTTATTTGAGAACTCAAAAATTAATTTATCTAAAAGGATTCATAACTTCTACTTTTCCCTCTATACTTTCGGAGAATATTCATTAGATACAAAATTTCATGGAAGTATTTCTCTACACTGCTCTATATGCATAGATGACCTGTTCAGGTCTCCCATTTTGAAGTGGCCTTTTGGAGACAGATTTGAATTTTGGGATGGTGGACTTTTGCAGAGCAGCTATTAGCCAGAAATAGCACTGGCTCTGACAAAAATCTTCCAGCGTATTTTTGTCAGTCAGCCAAATTCTCACAGACTTGAAAGTGGCAATATTCAGCGTTGAGCAGTTTAGAAAAGGGGGGAAATCAAGGTGGTTTTCCCAGTGGAATTTTAGTATGTGCACATCGCAAATTTGCTTTACTCTCCTCAATAGACCATCTCATTCTCCATCTTTCACTCATGGACTTCTCACATGGACACTCATTCATACATATTCTGCCCTTCAGCTTCATTAACTTAAGTGATCATCTGTTTTGTGTCTGTGGAAATCCTTTTCTCCACCCTTTTCCTGTTCACAGAACCTCTCTCTACAATGCAAAAAGTTCTCCTTACTTGAGTCTAATTCATTACTAAAATACTAAACAGAAAAAGCCAATTTGAGTTGGAGAATCTACCCTTGGTGAACCTTCCAGCACCAAGAAGTCCTTAGGTGATCAGTTATGCGAGCAGTCGTGCAAGTCAGAGATGTCCCAAAGTGACTTTCACTTCAGACTTAACAGAACTTTCCAAGACTGCAAAAAGTTCTACTTGCAACAGTGCTCAAACCACAAAAACCCAATACACAATAAAGGATGTTCTTTGTCACGCCAAACCAGAGAAAAATAGAGGCAGCAAGAAATTCTTTTTCCAGAAGAAGAGTAACCTTTGCCTTCACTAATTATTTCACCACCACCAGACACAGAAATGAGCAAAAAATAACCATGGATTTTCTGACTGTCAATAACTGATACTTAGCTAATTGTTTCAGACAAAATGCTGATGTAACTCTTCCAAGTCTACCTTTCTAAAATAAGCAAGTACTCCTAGTTCATTTAAGACTGCCATTTTCTTGAGAAGGTAAATTCCAGAACCTTTGAATCTATGAGAGATTGTTGCCTTTATTCTTTTAGTACCTTAGATGTTCAAGCATTATGGGGTTTTTTAAATTGCAATGAAGTCAACATTTTTCCCATAAAAAATAAAATAAGCTTTTGTTTTCACAAAATCTTGCTTGTATTGATACATATCAATATTTCCCATCTCCCACAAAGGTAGTAAACGATCCTCAAAACATTTTCATGGCAAATGTGCCTTACTAAAAACACAATCTAATAATCCACTATTGGTTACTTTTAATCAATCCCACCATGTTAAAATTTGTTCCGTCGACTTTTTAGGATACAGTTTTCATTTTGCTTTCAGTTATTTTTCATTTTAATCTATTCACTGTTTTTACTATCCATTATTTGTAATAACATAGCACCTGAAATAAAAAACTAAGCTGGGACTCCATTGTGCAAGAAGCTGTACACAAGCAGAAGCATTGTGTCTTTGGGAAGCATGCAGTCGGGATTACACATTAATTCTAGCATAGACATAGAAACAGAGCTGTACAATGTGGTGGGACATCAACACCTTGAGCAGTTTCAACATTGTCAAGCTTCTTTGTTGGCGTCCCAGCACAAGAGAATTGCACAGTGCAGTATGAGGATGGATGGAAGTGTCCATAGTCTTGTGAAGGAAGGCAGCACTGGACTGGGCTCTGACAAAGTCCTGCTGGTATTGATATCTATCAGTGTCTTCCAGCTCCCACAGAAGGTACGAACTATCCCCAAAATCAATTGCAACAAATACAACTTAGGCATGGAAAAACACAGTTTATATTTTCACCTGGCCTTGCTTTGTCTGAGCCAAGGGACTTCATGGGTGAGGATTAACACCATGCTCAGCGTGAAACCTTGTGCGAAGGCACAGCTTTGCTCCATCTCCTGAAGGCTGTATTCCCCTGGACCTATAGTGGCAGAGCCCTGAGGTGTTGTGTGGATCTGGTTTACATCAGAGCTCACTTGGAGGTCTCTTAGGCACGACTTTGTTGCAGGCTTCAGATATGTGTGTGTTTAATTTCAGTTGTTTGGCCATGCTACCTGGGCATGGCAGCTGAATGCAAGTGGAAAGGGATTCTTTTGGTGAGCTCTCCTGTATACCCTTACAGTAACTCAAACATTTACCAAACCTGTGCATATAGGTCATTTAAACTGCCTGGACAATTTTCTGACACCTAAGTGAATTTTCTTTTTTTTTAATATCTCCTTACTCCATTTCTGATCTTATTTTCCAAAAAACATCACTATGGACATTGGGAAGACTTTTGTGATACTAATGACATATCCTACTGATCCTGAGTCTTAAATGAGGTTTTAAGTAATATTTTTTTGAAAATCAACCACAGTTTTATATTCAAATTGAAACAAAAGCTAGATACTCCAAAGGTGCTCCATAAAGCACTGACATAAATCCTTGGATTTATGTAGACCTGTCATGCAACAGGATCCTTTGGATCTTCCACACTATTCCAGCACACTGAGACGGGAATTTAATCAATGAGAATCAATTCATAGCCCAGCTTCCCTGCAATTTGTTTTTCAGTATATGTGATGCAATGACAGTTTGTCTTTATAAAACTCTGATCCTAATTCCCAGGAGCTGCTGGGTGTGGGGAGATGACAGAGTTTCTTCTCCCCCGTTGCTACAGGATGCTTTGGCTACTGCAATTCCCAGTTTTGCAGATGCCAGAGGTAACCCTTCTCTTTCTCTGTGGGAGATGTTTCTCCCTCTCTTCCTGGAGGAGCATGGCACTAGGAAGAACCATCAGCAAAAATCTGCAGCACAGCTAATGGAAAAAAAGAAATCCTTCCATGAGAAATTTTATCTAAAGGTGAAAAGACTTCATAAAGAAGGAAAGGAAGCATTTTTACCCCCTAACACAATTTTTATTTAAAACAATTGGCAAATCAAGCTACAGTACCCCACACACCAACTTTTAAGTCAAAATCATCATAATCAGCATAAATTGCACATTACACATTTTTTCATGTATATTTTACCAATGAAAAGGTAATGTCAACATAAACAGAGTTAACTGCTAGTAGGTGCTAAGAATAAATGCACTTCTTTCCTTTGTGAATGGCTAGTTTGGTGATATGTTGTAATGATGTTTTTCTTTTTATGGAATCGATGCGTCTGGGGAAGCAGACTACAGAGTAACAAATTGGGGACTTACCAGAGGCAAAATAAAGTATGCTTGATGGACTCCTGACAGAAATAAACAGAGTAAATCAACTTTATTAACCACTCAGACATGGAGGCCAGCTGCAGTCAGTCCCCAGCGTAATAGAAGAAAACTGAAGACAAATACTATTTGGAAAATACAGAAGTGTTGCTGCTATGTCTCACAAGACACATTATTCTCATCCACTTGGTCCTCTGCTCTGCTGCCTGACTAGAGCTCCAACAGCTCCTATCCATCCTGCAAGGTGGTCTTGAACTGCAGAAGGGAAATTAAAAAGGCAAAGGACTGAGCTCCTGGTATCTCCCGCAAGTTGTCTTTGCTGATGCACAATTTCCCCATCACTCCCTGGGAAGTGCCTGCACCCAGAGTCGTATTCAAAAGGAAATAATAATATCTAGTCTTAAGCCCACATTAAAGCTCCTATAACTTAATCCCTAAGTAATATAAATCTGGATACTTATCTTCCCAACCCCTTTATTTATGGGGACAGCTTACAGGTAAATGGAGATATGAGAGATTGCTATTGACATTGTGAAAGTGCATAGTTTAACTTAAATCTGAGTTCATCAAACTTAATTAAATATAATAACATTAAATTAATCTTCTAATTCCACTCTTCATGTTGAAACAATTCAGATCTATTTTAAGATGGTTTTACTAGCACTAGAATTTTCTTTTTTTTTTTTCTCATCCCCAACCTCTGCCTGGAATCTATGAGTGTCTCCGAGGAAGGCTTTCACTACATCCTCATTCCAGTGTATAAAAGCTGCTGCTTCCTTCTGGATATGACCACATAACTTTGAAATTACATGAGGACATTTGCTCTCAACTAAAAAATCTGGTATTGTTTATATCATATGATTATAGTAGATGAAACCTGGACATAAGCTGATTTCCTGCAGAGGCCTCTGTCATTTCCATTGGCATGTTCATCCACATCGAAGTGAGGGCAAGTCCTTTTTTAGATTAGACTTTCCCCTTTACAGATTTATTTCTCGTTGACTCTATAATTATACAATTAAAGCTAATATAGGTAATTTAAACATTTAATTTATTTAATGGCATTGAGGAGAGTGCTTAAGGTCAGAGGAGATCTGAGGTCCTAGAGACGCACAGAAGTCATGATTCATGAGTGATTTCCTGCCTATGGTGATAGTTAGCTGGGTGACATTGGAGGATAATGACCAAAGGTCTGAGAAAGAAGCTGCCAGGAAACCATCTGCTGCCAGAAGTACATGAAAATGTAGTAAAAATACTACATTTTAAAGTTTCTTTTAAAATAGAATGAAGCAGAATCCCTCTTTTCTTATTATAATGAAGGCTTTCTGTCAAACATTTCTCTTTTGGCCTTTATGTAGAAAATATTAATATAAACCATGTCTGTAAACCTGACACGTCTCCGGGAACAGGCTTAGGAAGCTGACAAAAGCTACTAAGAAAAAATGCATATATCACTAATACCTATGAAGGGCTGAGCATTTGCTAATGAAGTGGAAATACATAAGTAGCATTAAAGATGGAAACAAATGTAAACAAATAAATAAACACAAAAAATGCAAAAGTTAAGCCAAATAAAATAATTTTACTTCTACTGAAATGCATGCCATGGGAACAAACAAGTAGAGAGAAGCACCTACTCAGAAAGCATCTGGTCTATCTATTGTACCTGTTTGTATTCCTGCAAAACCTCTCTGCCCTCCATGTCTTGGAGGTGATGGGACTCCATGGTGGGTCAAAGATGCCAGAGGCAACTGCCTTCAACATCTTCTTGCAAAATGTCACTGGAAGAGTAGACAATGGGTTCTGCTGTGTTTGTGCTGCCTTCCTGCAAGCCCTGTAAGTAAAGAGCCCTCCCAGAAAGTCTGGGCATTTAGATCTGTGTGTGTTCCAGGTCTGCCCAGCACTGCACACCTGTCCCTGCCTTGCTGCCTGGTGTCCCCATGAAGGGTCTACTCAGGACTGGCCCTGCCATTGCTTTCAAAATGGATCTGCCCTAGTTTGTTCTCTACTGTGCTCTTCTGTGAAGAGCCTGTAAGAATCTGTGTCTTATATGACATGCAAAAGCCAGTTAGACCAATGCTCGATTGATACTTGAAGGGAAGGAAATTTTGTTGTCAAGGGCCTTTAGCTGCGAGGTCCTGTATGTACAAAGAATTCACACAGCTTAGTGTTACCAAAAATGTCTGGAATCCTGCTTAGGTCATGTCAGGGTGGTCTGGACACAATGAAAAGTTAAAGACAGAATGAGGGATTCCATGGAAAAGCAGCTCAGACTTCGGCAGGAAAGAAGACATTCTCAGAATACTACAGGTCCATAAAGTCTGCCATAAATCTGTTTTAAGTTACAAGCCACATTAAAGATTAGCTGTCCAAAATCCCAGGCTACCAGAGCATCACAGGATGACATAATTTACACCAAAAAATCGCATCAAAATGTGTTACAGGTATGTTTTCTCTGTGAATACACTGAACTCATAAAGACAATATGGCCTTACTGCATGACCTGATAGAGGACAGTGGCTGATAAGGGCAAAGGGAGTGTGGTATGTGAGAGGCTGCAGAAAAGAGATCTGCCCTTACGAGTCATCTGAGAAGCATTATGACTTTCCCTGCACTACCAGGATCTGGTTGGTGACCCAGTCCTAGAATAATTTGGTTCTTTGAGGTCAGTGGCAATTTAATATAGATGTATGGAATACCTCTAACCTCATAACTTGGGAGAGATACAGTATTTGATCACAGCAAACTTGACTGAAGTCTGTTTGAATGTCCCTTCATAGAAATCACAAAATTGATATGAGTTAGATTTTTAAGTTTGCTTTTCTTCAGAACTGCATTATTGCCCCAGAACAATATGTGATCATGTTCTATTAAAAGCCTTTAAATATTAGGTGGATCAGAACAAAACATATATTAAGACATTTGCCATAAGTTACCAATTATTCTAGATAATATTGCTGCACAAAATCACAATGGGAGAAACTGATAATCATTCAAAACTAGTAAAAATTAAGTTCTCTCAAGCTATGGCTTCAACAAAATAACACATTAAAGCAAACTAAATTGAAACAAAAATGAGATTGTGCACAGCTCTACCCTTTTCAAGATCATCCAGCCTTGCCCAGCTCAAGTTTTCATAGTTCCTTTCTGGTGTGCACCAGAGCCTAAGACACAGCACCAAGGAAATCCTGATGAATATTTGTGCACCTTACCTCTGGCTTTGGGGTAGGGAGTGGGAAGCATAATATTATTAAAAGAAATCCAAATATTACATTGCCAAGAAAACATTAAATGCCAAGCTCCAAACTGGCAGGTTAAAAAGAAAAATCAATTTTTTTATGCAGAGGAAGAAGACATTTCCATCCATAGACAATTTTCCCATCCTTTCAGCCTTGGAGGGAATAGAAAAAGCAGTACTACAGTTCATGTCAACATAAACAGGAGACAAAGTGGCAACATCTGACAATGTGCATTTCTGTTCTGACAAGAGAGAAAACACAGTCAATGGATTTCTGCAGGTTAAAAATGTTGAAGTTTACAGTACTGTCCAGGCCATGTCACTTCCATCAAAGGAGCTCAGATGAACGTGTCAGGTACGTTTTGGGTTGGACAGATCTGCCAGCAGTGACAGAGGACAAATATTCTACTTCTTGCAGGTTTTTTTGCTGTGCCAGTTATTAGCATCATTGCAAATATGCCTATATAAAAGAGGTTGTTTCTGGGGAAAGAAATAGTGTGAAAGGAAGAAAAACAGAAAGTTGTAAATTTTTCTTTAATTCACATTCCACATTCCACAAATCTTTAGATTTTTAACCATTTCTAGACAGAAATGCTGGCTGGTTTGTTGGTTGGTTGGTCGGTTGGTTGGTTTTTATTGTTTTGGTTGCTTGGTCTGGGTTTTGGTTTTGCATCTTTTTTTTTCCTTCAGTTTCTCTCTCTTCCTCAGTGCAAGGCATTCCAGCAATTTAATTTAAAGAAATTTGCAGGAGGTCAGTGATTATATTAATCCAGAAAAAAAAAGAGGAGCAGACAAGTTGCTTCAGACTTTTTGTCTGAAGGTTTGAGGATCACATCACTTCTCGAGTAGACCGTCATATCATCCAGGATTCCAAACATTATCTTTAGCATCTTGAAATTAAAGTCAAAACCTTAGAAGAGTCTTGCTGCTGTATGGTTTTAGGTATCAGTATATAAAGAATGGGATGGGATGGGATGGGATGGGATGGGATGGGATGGGATGGGATAGAATAGAATAGAATAGAATAGAATAGAATAGAATAGAATAGAATAGAATAGAATAGAATAGAATAGAATAGAATAGAACAGAATAGAATTTTTCAGTTTAAAGAACCTGCATTGATCGTCTAGTCTAGCTGCCTGGCCACTTCAGGGCTGAGAGAAATTTAAACCATGTTGTGAATAATATTGTCTAAATGTCTCTTGAACAGCAACAGGCTAGGGGTATCACCTCTCTAAGAATGCCATTGCAGTGTTTTATCATCTATTGGCAAAGAAATGCTTACTAAAGTCCAGTCTGAACCTCCCCTAGTGCAGTTTTGAACATATCCACACATCTTGTCACTGGATCCCTGGAAAAGATGTGCATCTTCCTCCCCACTTCCACAGATCAGGAAGCTCTACAGAGCAATAACCCTTCAGCCTCCATTTCTGTGCACCAGAAAAGCCCAACACTGTCTCTAGAGAGACTTTCAGGGCTGCATCAAAGAGTTTTCAATACACTGTACATAGAAAATTAAGACCTTTCAGGACCGTGTCTACTGCACCATTAAATATGTGATCCTATTCTAACCAGTCTTCCATTAACTACTCATTGGCAGTAGGGAAGCAAATGCAGTTATCATCAGCAGACTCCCTATTGATCCCATAGTAAGTAATTTTCACTCAGTTGGACTTGCTTAACTTTCTATATCTACTCCTTGAATACCTGTACCTTTGCTGGTTAACACAGGTTGTTTCACAATTCCTCCAGCCTTTTTAGACTCGTGCTTTACAATGACTCAAACCTAAGTCGTGCCTGTTTCTCCAGAGCAGAGGCAGATACCTGCAGTTCATCAAATAAATCCCATCCCTATCTTTTATCAGAATCCATCCCATCACATATATATGGAGAATATCTCCACCATCTTGAATGCAGCTCCAAAAATAAAGCTTAGGCCTTAAAGGTCTTGATTTAAACTCCACTAAAGCCAGTGGGAAAACTCTTGTTTTCCAAATGGGGCATATAATGTTTCCCATGTATTCCACTCTTAGCCTTTTAAAGAAAATGGTAAAGTGTATGGTTCTGTTTTATAAAAAGGAAAATTAAAATAAAGACTTGCAAAAGGAAAACCTTTTAACACATCTGGAAATTCAGGGACCTTGAGATAGAAAACGTAGGTGGTCACAGGAGAAGTTAAGTGTCTAAAACACATCTCAACTGCAGGTGCAATGGTGAAAATTCAGCAGCTGAAATATCCTTGTTTCTTTGGTCCTACAAAACAATAAACTGTAAAGCAGTAAGCCAGTGGAAGAGAAGGGATTGGAAAAACGGGTTTTTTCATTTTACTACACAGACCATTCTGCCTCTCACATTGCCAAGCTATGAAAGTGCTGAAATTTTACATATTACATAGAAACTTCACTCAATCAATTTTTATATTGCTTTATGTTGTTTTATGTCTGTTACAGGAACATATTATAATGCAAATACAAAATACTGTCAATTTCTTAATAATGCAAAAGTCCTCCTTGCCTCACAAGTGTCTAAGGAATAATGAAGGGGTTCATGGTCCAACCCAGTGATATGAAAACATACCTTACACAGTGCAAATCATCTTCAGACTATCAATTACTCGATTTTCCATTTTTCCAAGCACAAAACCAGCTTGTATCGAAGATTTCATGTAAAAATACAAAACCATTCAAAATTGAATTTGATGAACAACATCCAAGAGGCCAGCCTCTCTCTTCTCCTCAAATTGATAAATTTATCACCTCAAACAGTGATAAATAAATAAATTCCCAGACTATTCCCTACTGATCTCTCTAAGTGTATATAATAATAAAAAACAGGTGTGAGGAACTTACAGTCCCATAAAATGGCCTGAAAAGATGCAAGTAGGTAACCTGTCGCCTTCAGTTTCCTGCTGGGTATCTGACTAGGCTGCCTGGTTCCTTTCTGGAGTGCTTTCAATCTCAACTTGTTTGAGTGCTTCTCTTTGCAGGTTCCTTATTCAATTCACCAATATAAGCAAAATAAAATTGCTGATCCTTTGTTATTAAGGTAAGATGGCTTGCAGTTTTGCTTTTTTCACATAATCTGGAACATTTATTAAGGGAGAGAGACATTACTTCTACCTTTTCTTGCTTAAAGCCAGTAGCACAGAATCTGAATAAATAAATCCATTTCTTCCCAGGGAAGAAATGTTGCAATTCCTAGAAAAAGGGAACTAGCATACAGTCTTTTAGTCTGTTCTCTGTGAAGCATTGAGAATATAGTATAATAATGTAATGGCTATCTGAGGCATCTATATCTAATTATCACAAAGCACTTTAATTCCAAAAAATAATGATGTTTTTCACTCATAGATATTATTATCTGGCACATGGATTACTAGAAACAGAGAGTACTAAGAAATATAAAAATAGATCGGTGGTAATGTAAAAGCTTCTGATTGCTATCCTGAACCTTTTCCTCTATATTCTCTGCTATCAGATGATCTTTGTCAGATAAAAATTTTCTTTACAAGAGAAGGTACGTGTAGTTTATTACATAAATCAAAGTTGTTTTAATTTTATCCCTAATAGTTCTTACATTTTGTTGTTTTTAATTTTAAAAGTCTTGATCATCAACAGGAAGATGGTTAAATCAACAGCTGAATTGTACAGTGAAACAGCTGAAAAACATTCTGATTCCTTGAACCAGAATTTGGTGTTGGTTTTGTCATGATTTTCAACATACTGAGTCTGTGAGACTCTGAGTCTTTGTGGCAAAGCAGGTATTACTAATGGACAGTAAGTGCAAACTGCAGTGAAGGTACCAGTGTTCTTGTGAAGATATGGAATTCTCTGTACTTTGTTTTCCTTTAAGGAGAAGTTAAAACATTTTCCCCTTCCTGCAGTTATTTATCATCACCTTAATGCAAGCATCACATTGGGCTGCATAGCTCCAATTATGCACAAGTACAATGTTAAATGTTAAAAAGTGAGACATAATTTATTTCTCTCGTAATTCATTCCAGTGTTTGTGTGTGAAGATTTTTGTAGGCTTCTGACTTTTCAGGCTGCAAATTCTCTCTCTCTCTTTCTCCTATTGACCACTTGTTAAATCTTTTTGTTTGTTTCCCACCTTTCCCCTGGGACCAACAGACAGACAGCCTTGCCAGATTCATTTTCTGATCAAAGCTGTTTGATTTGGTCAATTTTGCCACATTGGAGACGTTCTCTATTACAGAGATAAATAGCCTTGGGCTAACTGTCAACGAAAACTTGTAAGCTAATAAATTATTCCAATTTCTTCCTGCGGATTTCTCTGGAGACAGCCCTAGGAAATACACTTTTTGATTAGTAAATTTCTCTGTGTGTGTGTCTGGACATTCAAATGTGTCGACTTTGATTAGCACCATTGCTTTTCAAGTAGATGCTGGCTGAGGGGCTGTCAGTTGCCGGCAGCCCTGATGCATAATGCATCAACTGGGCCCGGAAACAGGAGCCTCATCCAAGGCTGGAAAGGCGGGAAAATTGCCCCAACAGCCCTCTGCACGGTGGGAGCAATCTGAGTTGCAAAGACTTGTTGTCTGCTGGCACAAGGCCCTGGAGAGCAGAGGAGCCTCAGGGGAGGAATATCAGTAGGAGCAAAGAAGGGCAAGAATGGAGCCAGGCATCTTGCTGTCACCCCCTTCACTTCCACAGCCTCCACTGTCCCCATAAAATCACTTCTTCCCCCTTCTTCTTTTCCTTCCTCCTTATCTTCCTCCTCCTCCATCTCTTCTCCCTTCTCCTCCTGCTCCCCATCCTCTGAGGAGGATCAGATTTCGCTTCACCTCCCACTTGGATTCCTGTTCATCTGCTGTTTGCCTAGTTAAGGACCTGCAGGTTGTTATAGAAACAATATTTTGGCTATAACAAATCAATCGGTGCGTGTGAACACAAACATACAGATCATTTATCAACTGCAAAATACCCTAAATTATGACCTTTCTAAAACCTATCAGAAGGGCGAGGGAATGCATAACG
>JAHLSL010013295.1:72458-82458 GCA_025920805.1 Petroica traversi | reverse complement strand
GGTGAGCAGAATATTCCCTTTCCAGCCTGATTACTGGATGAAGATGAGTCTTTTCCAGGAAATGAAATGGTGCTCCAGCATTTCTGAAAAAATTATAAACCCCAAACTCAGCTACACATCTAAGAATTATGCTTTGCCCTGAAACATTTTTCTTGCTGAAGACATGATAAAGCAATAAAACCACAACTTTTTAAGTGAATTAACTGTCATCCAGATCAATAATAAAAATGTTTTGAGTTTGTTTTTTAATACATCTATTCCCCCTACTGGTGATACTTATTTTTATTTTGATTTAAAAAAAAAAAAAAAAAAGAGAGAGAGAGAAATGAGGAAAAGAGTAGCAGCAAAAGGAAAGATGCGACTGGACTACTTTGGTGCTTTTTTAACTGTACATCACTCAGCCTATGCATCATGTAAGTCAAAACCACAATGCCATTGTTAATGCAGTCTATGAACTTACCTTCACTGCAATCATCATCAAAGCTCACAGCCACCCAGCAGAAGTGGGATCAAGTCCTGTATTTGTACTGTATTAAGCCTTATATTTATACTGTTCCTGTTTTTGTGTATAACTTTGAAGGAATGTAAAGGTCTAAGGCAAGTCCTGGATGAATTTCACTAATATCTGAGTACCCAAAATATGGAATCCCTGAATTTTAAATAGTACCTCATTATTAAGATACAGATCTGTGGGACACCTGCACAGGGCCAAATTCATCTGTTCTCTAACTTAAAATTCTCACAGCACCTTTTAAGTAAATTGTCATGTGATTTCAAAAAACCCTACAGTTCAAGACATACTAAAAAACCCAAGTAAAAAATGCATGTTAAAGGATTGCCCTAAGAGTTTAAATTATATCTTTTGCTAACACTGGAACAAAATTCAGCCACCTCCTCACATTATCATTGATAGACTGATGGATGGGTAGGGGAGCCTTTGAATGCACTTTTGTATCTTTAAATTATGTGTTTGGCATTTCTAAATCACTTACGTAATTCAATTTTACTGACATGATTTTTCATGAAAAGAAATTTGCAGTTGCCTGGTAAGTGGCAGGGAGACAAATTTTTAAATTTGCACATGGAAGTAATCACATCAGAAGCACCTATATGTTCACCTAATCAGAGAGAAAATCAGCCCACTGCAAATGGTTAGACCCATCATAGTTATGCAACAGTGTGCATAGTGAATATTTACAGACAACTGACATTCAGCCAGGTAGCTCTTGAAAAAGTTCTACCAATATAATCTCAGGTAACTGTTTAGTAAAAAACTCAAAGAAAACTCTGAATGGTCTGTGACTGATACAAGAACTTAAATTCAGTTCGTTCATGTAGCTTTGCTTTTCAGGAGCAGAATGTCAGCCTTCAAAAGCACAGGATAGACTGTCACTGTAGAGGGACAATGCACAGGGGACATTGCTGATGGACGAGACATCTGGTTTATGCCCTTAGTTTGTTTCTTCTTGACATTTAAAAAAGTCTTGAAACATATTTTCTTTTTATTGTTTTAGAGCTCCAGCTCTTACCTTATACAAAATACAGTAAGAACAAGTAAAAGAAAAAAAAATTGAAAAGAGTTAAAGTCTAAAGTCTAGCCATTTAAAAACACCAAGGGTAGTACTTTTTTTCTCTTTTTTTTTTTTTTTTGTTTGTTTTTCAACTGTTTATAGTTTACACTTGCTCACATTTTACTGCAGTGATGTATTACAGCAAGGCACAGTTTATCTAATGCTACCCGTCTGGTTAACATCCAGGGACTCACAATATTATATCTTGCTAGACAGTCTCAAAAATAGAAACAACAACTCTAGCAACAACAGAAAAGGACAGCTGTGAGTCTTCTGGTAGTTCTAAGGTGAAATCAGGCAGAAATAGAGGAATAGAAGAAGAAGGACCAGTGTGAGAGGACAAACACCATACAATTGCTATAGTTTTCTTCGCACATCTCCTGTCTCTTGGATACTGTTTCACACCTTGAGTGTCACAGAAGCCCATAATAACCATGACTTTTGTGTAAAGTCTACCTCAATGATTCTGCACACATACATATATCAGCTAATTTGATTTTTAAGTCTCATTCATTGTGCCAATTATTTTTTAATTCTGTAATTTACAGCTACAGACACACTGAGTTTGGGGTTGCAAAAGATGACTTAGATCAGACTATGACATTAGGTACCTCATAGAAAAATAAGGGGAAGGCTCCTGAAATATTAAAAGCACCTATTTTTAGAGCTCCTGTGCTGATGTCCAGTGTTTCTTTATATTCCTGATTTCTCCATTGCTGAGTCAGGGTGTTTTGTCCCACTGGGTTTTATTATTATTCTCTGAGAAATACTGAGAAACTTTCTACACCATGTAGGTCTTGCTGCTGGCTTTGGACGTGTTAAATGAAAATTGCCAATACCACCGTAGTCAGATGCCAAGATCAGCATGTTCTCTATCTACCTGAGAGATACACTACTCTTAATTTTATTCTTGTTTGCTCCTAATTTCCTAACTCGAAACACTGTTTGAAAAGTTATTCACATGGCTTAAACTTATTTATTTATTAATCTACCACCTCAAGTCCATATACGTAAAACTGTACAAAGAGCATCTTGAAAGCAATGAAAGTGATATGTTTAGATCCCTTATATTCCAAAGGTCTAATGCCTTTTGTTTTCAAAGCAGGTAATCACTAATCGCACAAATCATGCTGTGCACCATTAGCCCTTGTTTTCAATGTAATACCATTGATTCCTGCTCTGCATAATGAATCTCTCATCGTATGTATTCACCTGTAGACCTAGGAGTGCATATTGGCCAAGTTGTGGGTCTTAGATGTAGGACCATTTATTTCCCCAGCAGGGAGTACAAGAGGTGCAAGAATTTTTCACGTCCTCTTTCCTTATAGTTTTGAAAAAGCATGTTGTCTGATGAGGCCTTCATTTCCCCCTTTCCCTAAGAGAGAAACTAAACAGAGATACAGGAATGTTACTTTTCCAAATCTCTTCAACTTATGTCTTTTGATTCATGCTCTTGATACTCCTATGCTGAGCAGAAGAGTTTCAGTGACAGCTTAATCTCAACCCATGGAGCATTTTCCTCATTCCCACGACAGCAGCAAAGCATGGGAGGAGAAGGTCTTACTCTAGGAGAGTGCAGTGGATATTTGTCTTCTGGTTAGTGCAGACCACTGGCCATCGCTGGACATGGTCTCCTGACCCACAGCTGTCCCTGCTTTCCTTTTGGATGTTCTCCATGGTAAAAGAGGAAGCCAATTAAGAACCCACTTAAGGACTTACACTGGGCTCTGTGGCTGGAAAACCTTGCTACTAAAGGACAGGGTATTATTTGCAAGGAAAAAAAATGCAAACATGGAAAGTACATAAAATGGTATTTCATGTTTTTCTTCTGTAATAAAACTCCTTGGAAACAAGCCAGTCTTTAGCTACTCAGGGTATCCTGTGGTATTAAAAGGTAAAAAGGTTGAAATACTTCATTTGCAATTACAAAACACACTTTTCTGCAGTATAGTAGTGCTGTGTCCTCATTAAAAGAACTGCCAGCAGCAGTTCATGACACTAGGAGATGTGGAACTTTAGCCTGTTAAATACGACTGCAGAGAAGACTATTTTATTCCAGAAAAATAAAAATATCTTAGCAGTAACTTTAGTAAGCTAAGCTTCACTCTGCAAAAACACATTAAAAAATGTATGTAAAAATTAATCTGAGTTCATAATCTCTTTCTGCTGTATTTAGTCTAAGACCACAATTTTAGACACAAGGAAATAAGAAATTTCAATGCTACAGTAGCTGTGTATCCTCATTATATTGAAATAAAATGTTATTTGGACCACTTCCGTACCACTAGAGTGCTGAGTGTAAGAAAGTGTTTATGTTGATACAAACAAACAGTCCAACATTGCTTTTCATGAAATTACAGTAGCTGATTTCATCCATTGCTACACATGGCAGAGAGAGATAACTAATTAACAGAGAATTCCCCATGAAAACATAATTCTAAAACATTTTGGCTTCACCTTTCAGCAGATGGACTGCAAGAGATACTATAGGAAAATGAATCAAGCCAACTGAGTAGTGGGGTTTTTTTCCTTATTTCTTTTTTTTTCCCACAACACAGATATTTTTGTCATCATGTTAATAAATCTGATTAAAATCCAGACTAATATGTTTCAAATGGCACTCCAATAAAGTTCAGTTGTAGCATCCACAGTTGAGTCTGATTTTTCAGAAATGCTGAGCCTCAAGCACTTTCCATTAATTTCCTTTCAGGGAAGGAGCCATACAGAGTGCAAATGGTGGGTGGAGCTGCCACCACTTAGGCATCTGGAGAAGAAGGCAAGGGAGAGAGCTCATTTAGACCAACTGATCATATATCCAAACACTTTCAGCCAAAAACTTCAGTGACAAAAACAATTCTTTGTTTCTGCAACACCTTTTATCTCCTATATTAAATGGACAAGTAATTGCTCAGACATGTCAGCAGAAATCAAGAGAGGAGCACTCTAAGCCCCTGGCTCTGAACAAGCAGCCCAGGCATGGCTTTCCATGCTCAGCTGTCCTTTGGAAGCAGCCTGCCCCCCAGGAAGTGGAGAGTGCTCCCCACAGCCAAACACCACCAGAATGCTGGGGGCTCCAACTCTTCAGCAACCAAGGAAAGACTCAGGGGAAGGTGAGTGGAACACATAGCCAGGTGCCCTTATCCCCTTTCCCCCTAAAATAAAAAGCTAAACTGTCACCTCTTACATTCTCTTGCATCCACCAGAGCTCTTTTTTGAAGTTAAGAAGAGTAAGATGGGAAATCTCTGGAACCACAACTGCTTCCCATACACTACTACCCATGGTAGTCTGGAGAAAAGCTACAGACCAAAGCTAAGGGACACCCATGTGCATGGTACAGTTTGGTCAATGGAACTGTATTCTCTGGGACAAGCAAGATACTGGCAAACATTGGTCCTGGATGGATGAATTCAAAGAGTGCTTGCCATTTTAAGGAGGTAATTCTTCCTTCTGTTGCCAGTTCCAGATGATCTTAGGAGTGTCTCACATCTTCCTGAACTAACTCCAGTCATCTGTTACAGGAGATTTCTACAGACCCAGATCCCTGTTACAAGCCTAGACCTACTCTCCTGCAACTTGGTGAAGGCTCGTCCTTCTGCAGGCTCTTGGCACTCCTAAGTCAGTGTGGAGTCCTCCAGGTCACCCCCTTCTAGCTCACAGGGTACATGCACTGAAAATGCCCCAGGCAACACCTCATGGGGGCCAAGGCTTACGCATATATATGTCATTTGGTAAGCATAAACAAGACTTTTTCAAACAAGCTGCAAACAAAGAACAAGAGGACTCAGAGATTCTAAAGTCTGCCTGAGGCCATCACGTATTTGCAAGATATTATTACTGAAATTTATTTCAATTACAGAATCTATAGAATTTAAATGAGACATGTTTGTCTTTAGGATTATTGGCAAGAAATAAAACTGTTGAGTAATATTAAATATCTGAAAGAATATAGTCTCAGGTTTGTAAATACAGTGGTTATTTGGCAAAACTTGAGAAGGAAATTCCTCACCAAACAAGAACTGTAATTGCCAATGGCAATTTTATTTTACCCTAGTGTGACCTCGTATAAAGATATTCTGATGTCAAGTGGATTTTTTGAAGGCATACTGAATATTTTTCTTCCAGCACAGGGAAGAAGGGAAAGGTGAATAAATGAATGTTGTAAATGTATTTTTTAAACTTAATATATTTCACCTTTTATTTTTGTCTCAATTTCAAGTAGATTCTGAATTACCAGGATTTTCAAAAACATATTTTTTGACAGCTACAGCATCAGTCACATTCTCTACAAATAGATAATCTTATCTATAGCTCAAGTTTAACACAATTTTTCACAGTTGGTATGAAGTATGCCTCTGTGTGTGGTGAAGGAAATTATTACAAATGTGCTACATGGACACTAAGGAGAAAATTCAAGAGAAAAACATTGCTGTGTATTTTTTCTGATTTGAAGATATGGCATGTCCAACCTAAATATTTTATGTCATATATTATAGTGAGATTCACCTCTTTGTGTGGCTGCATTGAGCCACTTTGAGCAGATCAGAAATGCTACAACATACTGGTCCATCAAATGGATTAATTTTGCAGCATGATGCAAAACAACTGCTATCTCCACTAGTCTGCTTTATCCCTCACTCCATCAGTTTGTCTGGCTTTTTTTTAATTTGAAGTCCTCCTTATTCAACTTCCAGCCTCCTCTTGGTAACCAAAACCTTCACTATCCTCATCTTTTTCTACCCTGTTTTTTTATTTTTTCAGATGCAGCATTCTACCCCATTTGCTGACCTAGTCACATTCTGAATATGTTTGCTGAAAACAAATATTTATATGTGGCAATGACTGTTCTAAAATATTTTGTTTCAGGGGAAGTTTATTCTTCTGCAAGTGCTGCTCCACAGTAACTCTTTCAGAGATGCCCAGGAAGACATGTTTTTGAGGTCAACTCACTTCCACCATTCACAATGGAAATAATCTGATAAAGCTTGTGTTCTGCAGTGATGGAGAGAACTGCTAGGAGAAGTCATGATATTGAATGGTGCTATCTTTTGTCAGTCACACTATGACTTGCACAGATCAGAAGACTCACATTACTGGAGGCAACCTCAAGTTCACTGGTAACAATGGGATTTTGTAAAGTTTATAAAGCAAAGCTGGGGATATGGTCATTCATATCTAAAATGTATGCATGTATCTTCAATTTTGAGCATCACACACAATTTCAGAGAGTTTTAACTAGATGGATACAGAAAGCATCTTTGTAGCTTTCTGATTAAAGGAAATACAGTGTGAGTGTTCATTTTCTTATTGTACTGATGCCTTTTCACTGATCTTAAAATCATATGCCAGGTGATAGAAAGGGGTTACCTTTGTAGGAATCCTTAGGTGCACAATTCTCCAGGTGAAAAACACCAAAGATGCACACACAGTATAACATATAAACAATTTGTATATGTTAAGTAAGTCAGCATATCTGCCAAAAGTCCCCAGTTAGAGATAGAAGTGGTGAGGAAATTTCTCCGCAGTTCAACCCTCTTTGAATTCCCCACTTTTTGGTAGAAATTAAATTTTGTTTATGAAAATGTGTCTTGAAAAGCTAGTTTCAACCTTGTCTTCCCCAAGAATCTAACCTCGGACCCCCAGCTTGTGGAATTTATTTTGTCTTTTTGTCTAATACAGTAGGTAAAACTCTAGCTACAAATACTATGATAGGCTACAGAGCTACAAACACAAGTGTAAAAAATAAAGAAAATATATAAAAGGGAAAAGGCAGAAATCAATTCGGCATCAGTACCGATTTTTACTAGCTTTAACAGATCTATCTAGGTGTGCCTTTGGGGGAGACTCTGCTATTCCAGCAGGTCTGTCGTACTCCCCACTGCACCCTATTCCTGGTTCCATGCACAACACCACTGGGAGCCCAGGTGAGCCCTGGGGGATAGTGTCAGAGCAAAAACACACCTGACAACCGCTCTCAGGTTTGAGGGCCAAATGCTGCATATACGAATACACAAACTTTGTCTTCCCTTATTGTTTGGGAGGAAGAAGACTGTACCTTCAGGTGGAGAATTTCAGCAGCACAAGACTTCCTCCTCAACTTTTATATCGCTTCCGTAAGCTTTTCCTGCTTGATAATCTGCATGTGCTTACTTGTTAAACAGTTCCCTCGAACTGAGGTTACATAAATAACAAATGATACGGCAAGCACAGGATGATATTTTAAAAGCTTGGAAATAAAAACATCATGGAAGAGGAAGCACCTTTTTACTGATTTTAGAGTCTCTTCCCCAGCTGTAACTGAAATAGGGTGCTTTTTTAGTTACTTTTTACATATGTGTGCTTCTCCTCTCTGTTCAAGAAGCAACTTTCTGAAGTCCTGCTCATTGGGCAATGACACACCTGGCCATATGCTGTAGGAGGTCAGATTTTGTGAACCATTGCAAGCCTTTCTATGTGCTAAACCCAGACACTGCAGTTCTTGAAGAGTTGTGTTGAGGCAGAAGCTATGAAGACCCCAAATCAGTCTTTAGATCCCAGAGTCACCTGTGTGGCCCTGTGTCAAGGCTCACCATGAAGTCCAGGGCATCTGTAGTACCTAAGGGTTCAAGAAATGCATTTCCTAGAGAGGTGATTGCAATTATATATAATGAGATTCTTCCAAACATTGTTTCAAAGGAAAGTAAAACCCAAGCTCACAGTATGAAAAAGAAACTCACTGAAAGGTTAGGTGTCCTTAATGCATCCAGCAATCAACATCATTATCGAGATCTCATCTTTTTTCTTCATTTATCTAGAACTGACTGGCTGTTGGGCCCAAGCACAGCATAGGCTCAAGACTTCAAAATTTGATTTTTGGTAAAATTGGTAAACTGTCTAGTTTTCTGTTTATGTGGAGATCTTTGGGGTCTGTTCTCTCTGCTGGGAATCAGATGCATTTTTTACATGATTTTTTTACAGGAAAATGGACGTATATGGAGAAGTATAAAACATAGAAGGGTGGTGGGGAAAGGAATGGAAGGACTTCAAAGAGAAAAGAGGCAGGAACACTGTGTGAGTGGATGAAAGCTCTACTGAAATCTAGAGGAAGGCAAAATGAGTTGAACTCTCCATCAATATGGCTTGGGATGCCGAAATATCCACAGCAGACCAGGGTAGATTGGCACAGCCTGTCTCCACAGGACAGGCGTCCTCCAACAGGTCTTGAGTGGGGTGAATCTATCACTTAGAAAACACTCAGGCAGAGCTTCATCCCTCTAGCCCCCTCATCTCCATGACCATTAAATTCCCTGTTCATTCCAAATAAGAACTGTTATCCCCTGCCATCCTCCAGCACCAATGATGTGGAAGCATGGAGGAATTCAGTGTGTTGACCAAAGAGTGACATCAAACAGATACCAAGCAGAGATGTGTGGCGCACATGGCATTGTCCTCAGCCCATCAAAGAACAGACTGTGGGAATCTAGTTCCCATGTTCACTCACAGGGGCATTTTATTTGTTTGCAGTTTCACCCCAAGCCCTGTGCTAATGGCTCTGGAATCCAAACACAAATGCTGCATTGAAAGGAGGTGAATTTACTTTGACCTTTACTGAAAATGTGCTGTGAAACAAAGCACTTAAGCATTTAGAGCCAGTTACATCTTCACATTATACAAGTCCACATTGATAGGGAGAGTGTTAACCAACCGAAGTTACAGCCAAGAGCTGAAGTGTGTAAAACTCTTCAGGGGAATATATTACATCCCCAGTTCAGCCTGTGCATCTTGTCTAGGCCTGTGAAGTCCAGTGTCTGGAAAGCAGGGGTAAAGGGGCTCCCTTGCCAGGGAAAGGGAGGAAAGCCATCCATAGGGTGACCTTTGGGACCTTCTTTAAGCTAGCCAGAAGGAAAATGGGGAGGGAAATGCAGTGAAAAGGTCATCTCCCAACTTTATCACCCAATGTAGTGCCTCTCCCCGGCGGCAGCCCAGGAAGCCACTAAAGCGAAGATGCCCCACGGCCACCCCGCCTGCCAGCATCCTTTCTCTCCTCCCTTCAGCACTAACTCCTCCTTCGCGGCGCTGGACCGGCCGGCCAAGAGAGAGCAGAGCTGCCCGGGGTCCCGCGGCCCCGCACACAGCTGGACCCAGCTCCGGCGCCCTCTCCTCTGCCTCAGCTCCCGTGCCAGAGAGTTGAGATGTTAACTACAGCAAAACGCGAGGCTTAAAGTCCCTGATGCATGATGAATGGGTGCTGGGCCAGCATCTTAAAATCTATGCTTTTGCTTCTCCTTAAACACTTTAAATTGACAGCGCAATAGATCAAACACTTTTACTGAAAGGAGAAGCTTTGGCAATTTAATTTAACCAAGTGCACACTTATCAGTATCCCAGTGCCGTGTCCGTTCCGTCCCGTCCCGTCCACCGTCCCCCCCGCCGCTTCCCCGCGCGATTACCC
>JAHLSL010013295.1:37258-67458 GCA_025920805.1 Petroica traversi | reverse complement strand
CTCATCCTTCCACCTCTCGTGCAGTAGTTACCTATCCTTACTTAACACCGGCCCTGGCCCCACGCCGCAACGAAAGAAAGAGCCACCGGCCCGGTCCCCCCGCCGTGCCGGAGAGGTTGCTCGGGACAGCGAAATGTATTAGATAAGGTAATATCTCGGGCTCATTGAAGTCGGTTTTGGAAATAATGAATCGTATTAACGCATTAAAAAACCCTCTGCAATCCAACATCATTGGGTCGTTCCGGTATCCGTTTTCAATTAGCGTTTAGGGTTTTTTTTAATTTGACCCCTTCCCCTAAATAAAATGGAAGCTAATGACAGTTGATTTTATTTATTTATTTCGTCAAATTGAATTTACCCATCAGTGCGGACAGGCACTGGTATTGTCTTTCTTCGCCGTGGTACTGGATGCCCAGAAGAATTAAAAACCTGAAGAGGAGGCAGAGAAAGGGGAGGAGTAAACCTGTCCTGGAGCATCTCCACCTGTTTTGTGGGAGTGGCAGTTTGTGAGGCTGGGGGTGTGGTGTCGAAGCTCTGGATAAATCCTTCCTCCCCAAGCAGAGGTCTCAAACGACTCTACTGGGTAAGCCTCGTGTCCCCATTTCTTTTTCCTACGGTAGATAAATAGATACATAAAAATGAAAATAAGTGACATTTTTTTTTCTGTATTCAAGCCTGCCATGGCAGAGATATTCTTCCCCACATGGAATACATGGATTGAGCTACTCATCCTTCCACCTCTCGTGCAGTAGTTACCTATCCTTACTTAACATTTGGTTTTGTGCTAGGCCTCAAGGAAAGAAAGAAGAGAAAATATTCTTTGTAGAGACCAAATGCATGTTTTATTGAATGCTGGGTCAGGAAAATTACCATATTACCTTAGATTACCTAGTTTTCTTTAATCTTCTCCTCCTGGTAATCAGAAACCTAGAACAATCAAGGTACTAAACTATTTCAGACATTGAAATCTATAATCCCAAACCTCTGAAAAACATGGCATGCAGTGTGAATTTGTCCTTTTGTTTCTCACTGCACCTGTGCAACAGAGCTGGGCTGATGCCCATGTCTCAGCCTGGATACAGCTTCTCCTGCTGGCAGGGAGCTCACACCAGGTACAAGGCCTGTCCTGATGACTGAAGGTTACAAAGGCTCCACGGTGCTAGCAGTGTGAGAGGCTTTCAGCAGAAGACACACAGATTTATGGCTAAATGGATGGACCAGGCCTGGCCCTGAGAATTCCCGTGGGTGATGTCAATCTTTTGTTTCTCCAGCTTGCTGGTGCGTTCTGGTGTGCTGTGCCCTTTTTCTCTGCTGTAGGAATAAAAGGCAGTTGGGAACACGAGTGGGGAGTAAACAAATGGCTGGTGCCTTTATGGGCATGACAGACTAGGAAAGGCTGAGGAGAGTTTCCAAATAAGTACTTAACAGGTGGTAAGTTAGGGCATCATAAGTGAATACAAGGCTAAAATAGGCCTTGCAGTCCTCATGGTATTTTTTATCCACAAATTTGTGCTAACAGGTAAAAGGGTTGGCTAGATACCATGTCTCTCTTCCTCCTATAAAACAACTTCCAGAAATAGAAACAAGATGCAAGAGGTCCTCTGACATTATTACAGTAGTGGGAATGTTGATTAAAAGGATAATCCATTTTCTTTCTCTGTTACTCTACACTTGGACTGTTCATATAATGGTAGAGCTGGCATTGTGAGAATAAATCTATAGGGGACCAGCCACTCCTGCCTGTCACCTGTGTATGCCCGATCTGTACACTCTCCATTTGTATGCACACGAACACTAGCCTTCCTCATCCTTTTCTGAAATATCATTACATATTTGTTTTGAGCTGACACCATCCAGAAGTGTACAAGCAGCAGTACAAAGGAATGCCTTGCAGTAATTGCACAAGGAAGTTTCCAGGGAAAGAGGTTGATGGATCTTGGTACGACATCCCCTCTTTGAAAAGCTGAAAAGGGGATGTTATGCCAAGTCCTGAGCACCTTGCAAGGGAGGAGATGAATAAATCTTCCTGCTTAATTCATTTCTGTGTCACCTCCTTCAGCATTATTGATTGGTCAGGAGTAAAACTGACCAAAAGGGGATGAGGGTGGGAGGGAAAGACTTTTAAAATGTGACTTAATCTTCTCAAGCTGCTTGGACGCTTTTTATTCCTTAGGTCACTTAGAAGGTTGCTGTAACTTTCCCCTCACTTCTGCTCTCTCAGCTGTGCCCTGACTGCTTCTTCCTTCTTATAATGAACCTGAGCTATTCCTTCATCCTCAAGGTCCTTTAAAGCCCTATTGTTATCTTAGCTCTCATCTTTGCATTGAGACACGGATATTTCCCTGAATAGCCGCTGGTGCCAGTTCTCATTAGTCACTTCTTAGTTTTTTTAAAGAAAGCATTCCTGTGCCCTCCTGGGCTCCCCAGTGTGTCCCAGTCATTTGCAAAATGTTCTCCAAGTCTCCCCAATCCCCTCAATCTCTCCCTATCATCAGGAAAGCATTGTTTAGGAGTTGGATATGCCAGTCCAGAAAGATGCCAGTAGGTCTTGTTGATTCCATATATTTGCTT
The DNA here is from genome assembly GCA_025920805.1 of Petroica traversi. Classification (NCBI taxonomy): domain Eukaryota; kingdom Metazoa; phylum Chordata; class Aves; order Passeriformes; family Petroicidae; genus Petroica; species Petroica traversi. The sequence goes on along the minus strand of JAHLSL010013295.1, from coordinate 64,887 downwards.
GGCTTCATCTGTGTGGAGTGTCCCCAGTCATACTCCTGAAGTCTGTGCTTTGAGTCAGAGGCCTCACCCTTGACTCTATGCTCATACAGTGCTGTTTTATGCCAGGGGCATTTAGGCACTGCCCTATGTCAGATGGTAGAACAGATTTCATAATATTTAAAAAGTAATTTTAAAAGGTACAATTCCCTTTGGTATAGAATGTTGCATTCGTCCACCTTTTTGCCAAGAGGTCAAAAACATACCCTTGAATATGACTCACTTCTAACCATATTCTTTCTTGAGGATTACTTTCAATTGCTAGGTCTGTGTAATCCTTGGATTACCTTGCCACCAATCCATCCCATTGCTAAGAATCAGGAGTTTTATACCTATATTGATCTCTGGAACTGACTTGGCTTCAATAGGAGCTAGGCACTTGCATGTAAAAGCAGACTTCACCTCCTTTAGAGGCTTACTATCCCAATATAATAGCAAACAGAAAAGCTACTTAAGAGGCTCATGTAACAAAAGAGGGGTTTTTTTACAGATCAACATAAATTACGACTTTCTTTAGTTGTTCAGAACTGGTTCAATTCAATATTAGAATAAATTCTATGCACTCAAGGCTGGCCTCATACAGAGAAGGATCAAGTCATTTTTTTAATGTTTCACATCTTTCACCATTTTCTTTTTAGTAGTTTCTACTAAATTTCCACAGAAATCTGACTGGCCTTGCTCACCAGTGTTAAGTCAAAAGCTTCAGAACATTTCAGAGAATTTTGGCTCGAATACAGGAATCACTGGTCTGGCCATGAAACCTGGTGTATCAGTGGTTACAAGGCTGGGATTTTCAATAAACTTAGTTGTTAGATTCTATTCTTGAATATAACATATTCTTAGATTAGGTTGTATTAATTGGGGAGGAATTTTTATTTTATTTTAAATGTAAAACTTTACCTAAGTGAAATGTGTGAAAGGGGAATTATCTCAAGTAGTTGATCCCAACTTAAAAACTAAGCCTGATCTGAAACTGAGTAAATATTTTGTTCTCAAGCACAATCAGTCATTATACAGATCTTTGAATAGAGATTTTCCTTATGCTTCCTTTAGCTGTAGTCTATTTACTATACTTGTTTTTCCTATATCTATTTCATCAAATTCTATGAATCGCTGTCATGCACTGAATTCCTTTCCCACTGAAGAGATACCCAGCTGCATCTCTTCCTCTGGCTGAATTAAACACAATGTATTTAATAAACCAAGAGCAGTTAATCTCAGTTTTTATTCTATAGCATTATTTAGGTTAAATTAAGACTAGATCTTAGGCTGATGCTTTTCATAGCCTTTTGGTTTTTTGTAGTCTTTGTTTTGCATATGCCAAACTCTACATATCCAGAGCCTGACTTTGCATCTCCATTTTAGGAATCTGTGAGATTAGGATTAGGTACACGGCATGGGCAAAATTGCTAGTTAGTGCAACACATGACACAACAGAAGTAATAAGAAGAAACAAGAAACAAATACATTTTTCAGTTATTGAGATATGGAATATAGTATTTAGAATAAGAGATACACTTTAAATTGTATCTTACAAGGATGTATTTATTTAGTCTTTAGTTCCTTTGGTTCTGTAAATGAGCTCACCCCTGAATGAAGCAACTCTCTGGACATAAATGAAACACTTTTAGATTTGTACTAATAAAACCATGATCATAATCTGACATTAACTTCAACTTACCTAATTTAAAATTGTGTCATTACAGTATTTTAATTAATTTAGTAGAAGTGGACTCTTCTTTTACAGTGTTAATTGGAAAAATTAGACCTTCTAGATTTGTTTTTTGAATCTTTCTGAACTTGAAAAGAGACACAGATTCTGTCCACTGCCTGCAGACAGGCAATCAATCAGTGAGCATGCTTTCAGTTCCAGATCAGATCCTACTTACAATGAGTAGAAACCTGTTACAATAACCTCAGCCACCAGTATACAAATAGAACAAACCTATTTGGGACTAGTGAAAACTAAAATCCCAACTAACAAAGAGAAAAAATATCTCTACCACAAAAGAACAGCAACCAATTAACTGAATACAATTCCACTGGTCACTAATATGCACTAATTTTTCTTTAACATAACTACACCTGTCTTTATAACACTCCAACAAGTATATTTTTCCTTAACACTTTGTATTATACCATGAGAGGGAAGCAAGCTTTTTTCCTTACATTTTCCAGTAAAATTCCACAGCATAGTTTACCAGAACGTGACATTCTAAAAAGCTCACATACATTTATTAGGACTATTTTTTTATTCCTTTGATCTTTTATTTGCTAAAGCTGCCTTCTTATTCATAATCTTCCTGATGTGCTTTGTCCAGATTATTTCATTAGGTCTTTGCAGATGTAGAAAATAGTAATAGTAATAGTACCTGTAATTTGGGGGTTGGTGAGTCTCTTGATGAGGTGGGGGGTGGAGTTTTTAATGAAACTAATTTTTACCTGTACCACATTTTACCTTAAAGTAACTGCAATTTTATTTTAAGATAAATAAAAATACAATTAGATGTAATAAAACTTACTGCCTATGAAAAAGGTTATAAAATAAAGGCTCTTTACTATATAGCTGGTTTAATTAATGCTGGAATCTATATAATTCCCGATGAAAGTCTTTTATATCCAGCATGTGTGGTACACTAACATGAAGAGATACGGTGAACAGCAGAGACATCAAATGTTTACAGATTTAGCACTGCATAAAATGTGACAGACATTGAATAGAAAATATATCCTTCAAAAACAAAAAACGTGCACTCGCACCCTGTTGCTTGTATGTAAAATATGAAACATCCCTGGTTTCTGAAAGCTGGAGAAGAGCATTGTTCACTAGTAAACGTGGTATATCCCAAAATCCATGCAAATACTTCTCTTTTGCCTGCATATAAAATGGCCGAAAGTATTATTCCACTTTTGAAAGTGTCTGAAGTGTCAGTTGTTCATCAGGTATAACTTCAGATGTGAACATCCAAATTCCGATTTCCTTTGCTTTTATGTAAATCTATGAAAATCATCATGATAGAAACCATGGTGTGACTAACTTACAAAACTCCAAAGCCTCCCTTCCTGCCTGCACAGATGTCATATTTTTGAGAGAAGTCTGTCTATCTGCATGCATCCTTTTTCTAGTGTCATTCCTACATCTCCAAGCTTTCCTTGTCAAGGAGTGCACAAGTAAACTTTCCTGAGCAAGACCTTGTAATCAAAACCACATAAGCTATCAATCCCATGGCCATTTTTTTAAAGTTTTGAGTGGCAAGTCCAAAAAATCTGGCCAAGTACTGTTATATATTAAATCTCTGCAGATTTCCATGGGGCAAAAAAACCCTCCAAATGGAACGCCAAACCTCTATGGAACTTTGTAGATACTGCTTGCCAACAACTTCTGGCACTGCTTCATTTAGCATGATCCCAGTTTCTTGAAGTAGCTGCCTTCTGGAACATTCCTCTAAGTGCAGCTCAAACTGCAGGGAAGGATGAAAGAGAAAGCACATGTGATAAAGAAATGTTGTTACCCTATTTCTACAAACCTGCAGTTTCTACAGTGTTCGATACAGCTAAACCAAATTGATGCATTAGAAAACAGGAAATTGTTGTCCAATGCCAGGTAAAAGAGCATCAAAGAGAGCACTTGGTGGTGTAATCAGTCAGTGCCTTCTGATAGCTTTCCACGTTAAACATCACAAAGGCAGCACTTTGGGAATAGGAGATCTGCTGTATGGCAAGTCTGTTGCAATGGAGCTGGGGAAGGAATGGATTAGAGAGCTTCTAAGCCTGCTTTTGCTTTAACAAAACCTGCAGTTTTGCTTGGTTTTAAGTTCCCAGACGGTTAGTAATGAATTTATTACCATTTTTGAAAAAAAAAATAGAAAAATCAATGAGAAAGAGGAATTTATGATTCTTATATGCAAACCTGGAAAAACATATTTTAAGGGTGTTTTAACCCTGCTTAACATGTGTAAATCTATTCACATAAGTATGAAATCACTCTGATTTCTGTAGCTATATACACTCAAGTGGACGATGGTTGAACCAGTAATAGAGCTCAAGCATAGGAAGCTAACTTTTCATTTTTAAAATTACCTATTTGCTAAATTGAAAGTGTCAGCTACTGTTATTTTTCTTGATTTCAATAACTGTTTTCTTGAATGAAGTGGAGGAAAGCACTATAAGATGCTGTTTGCTTACATAATTCAAGGGTGGAAGTGCTGCATTGGTGTGAAATTATAGACAAAAATTTCTTCCCTGAGTAGTTCAGAACGCAAGGGCAAGATGTGAGTGCATGCATGGGCACTGATTTAAAGAAAATCAAAATGGTTAAAATCCTTTCTTCGTGCAAAAAGAGACGTTTAGATTTCTCTTGAGAATATTCTCTGCATTTGTATGTGTTCAGCTTCTCCCTACTTAGAGAAACACAATAAATGTATAATTTTACCTTACCAAGTGACTTATTCTGTAGTTCTCAAGCATAAAATTTCCATTTTTTTCTCAACAGAGAGAAAGAAGGAGGAGTTTCTGGTAGGATGTCTCAATATAATCAAGTGTATATTTGATTTTAGCATAAGATTTTGCATAAGTTATAAACACAAGATGTGGAATTTTAGAAATGCCTATGGGGATATTTCAGTTTCAGCATTTTTGCTTTAGACTTTTTCTTCATTATAACTTGTTTATGAAAATCTACCCTGCAAGCTCTGCTCTGCAACCGACCTCACGTGAAGGCTGTTCCACCAGTTTTATCTGCATCTGAAAAGCAGTTGGATACCTACTTCCAATAGAAAATATGCTCTCGGTATTTTCTTTATGAAACTTTTCATATTTGTTTCACTTAGAAGAGTTTATAATAGTTTTTTAATCCTCCTTTTCCAAAAACAATGGTATTCATGTTATAGAAAGGAATTAGCAGTACCCATAGCTTTCCAGACTGTTATTTAATCCAAAAGATAAATTGACTTTGCCTCTTTCTCTTAAGATCCTTTAGTTCCTTCTCCTTAGTAATTTACAGTCTATGATATCTGTTTCTTCCAAATACTGGCTCCAAGTGAGTGAAGAAACAGATAGACTTGTCTAAACTGTTGCTTCAAGGACATTGCTCTATTTTTTTTTCTTTTGATATTAGAGGTACTTTTCTAACGGCAGAGGAAAAATAAACAGCAAAACTGAATCTGTGTAGAAAATACCAATCCCATACTTAAATTTGCAGTGTTGCCAGCTGGTAGATTATTTTTTCCTTCCAGCACAACAAATTCATACTTTGAAAATCACCAGCATTCCAGCTCTGAGTGTGTGAGGAGATTTCTGCCTGACAGTCTGAGCAAAAAGGTGAATAGATTAACATAGGATAGATAATTTTTTATATGCACTGCCAAGCTTATGTGTTGTCTCATGTGTGAAGAAGGATTGGTCTGAAGTGGGTAGAATCATATGAATACAGAGTCTGTTTTTCTGGTATTACAGGATTAAAAAATATATGGGTACCTGAGTGTGAATGGCTCATTAGATTAAAGACATGCAAAAGCCATGCTAGAGTTGGAATGACATGACAGGAATGAGGCCTGACAGGATCCACATGGACTGATGGGGAAAACGCATCCTTGTGCATAAACCAGAGGGACTGACAGGACTCTTTAAACTAGAATCAGTGGAGGAAGAGAACACAACTACATTGCACAGGTAAGCCAAGGGTTGGCATGGCAGTGCCTGGAAGTGGCAATGCTAGTGGGGATCATTTACACTGCTCTTGGGAGCACAGAGGGCTCCGAAATGCTTCTCCACCAACCCATCAAGTGTGAAAAAAATCAAGAATGTACATCTGTTCACACCTCTGATTTACCCGATAAACTATGGCCAAGCAACTTACTTTTTTTCAGTTTGTTGTTTTTGGTTTTGAGGGTTTTCTTTTTTTGTCATGGCATTATGTTCTCATAATCAGAACAGAATTTCAAAAGCTCAAACTAAATGATTCGAATAAGTTTGTACCTCTCTTTGGGATATTTGCTGCTGTGTATAATGAGGTACATGGATAGGAAGGGTGGTGAGATAGGAGAGTGGATGGCACAATGCCCTTGGATTTTGACATAAATACAGAGATTAGTTAGAGCTACTTACTCTAATTATCAAACAAGCACCAGAATGGTAGAATCCACCTCTAAAGATACACTTCCATTAACAAGCAGCAGAGTGAGAACAGATATTCAGCATGAAACAGTGTTGAAGAACCTGCTTCTAAACTGAACAGGTTTTACAGATGAAGATATCCTAGGCTCACATGGACGGAATGCTCATTAGAAATTGGCACGCATCTTCTGCTGCTTATTTATCCCAAGGGAATCCAGTCTGTGCACTTCATCACCACCCTGTAATGTGAAGCAAGGCAAGTCGTGATGGTCAGAAAATTTGCTTTGAAAATGCACTCCTGATGCAAGTAAAAAAACTGCCTTAGGCACTAGGAATTCCAGGCATGAGATGAGGCTATCAGTTCATTGGTTATACAAATGCTTGATTTCTGTTTTGCTAGGGATCTGCGTTCACTGTTCACTGAGGGCCAGCCAAACCAGATGGAGTGGGATGGGCTCTTCCCTTGTGACTATCTCTTTTGTGGGGATGTGGAGTCTTTAATCTCTAATGCCAGTTATAGACTCGGGAGTCAATTAGTGAAAAGCAATTTTTGAACCTCTAGACAGAAATCATGCTCAATACTTCTTTATTTCTGTAATGTAATGTGCACTCATTTCTATCATATTAAAAAAAAAAAAGAAAAAAGAAAAAAAAGACAGGCAGAAAATAAGGATTTCTGGTTAAAATTATTGGTGCAACTCTAAAGCATCAGTTCTGTCTAGGATCTGTCCCTTAAACCTTTTTCCCGGATGGGGATTTAAGTAGATTGCTAAGTATTTGACAGATCTCAGTATCAAGATCAATACTGAATTAGAAGACATAGCTAAGCATAACTGGGGGGAAATAATTAACAAAATTAAGGAGGGTTTTGCTCTATGGGGAACTATTAAAGTTATCTTTATGGGGTCATGTAAATGTAATAAAAGATTCTGCCTGCACCACAATTTAATTCTATATCAGAAATGGTCCCTGTAGATATACCAAAAGATTATTTTACGAAAATTGCATGTGTATTCTCTTCTGGGCTAAAAAAAAGGGGAACAAAATCCTAAAAGCAGAAAGTTGTGAATTTTGCACAACACATATTTAAACTTGACTGAACTCCATTTGTATCAATGGTATTTAGTTGGATCAGAGATCGCATTTCATAGAAATAGTTATCCTACTCCATGAAAAGGAGAACATAATTATATAGCTGTGCTTTAGGACAGTACACCTACTTTCCATGACAGAATCTACTCAAGTATTTTTTTTGTATTTTAAGAATACAGAAAATGGTACAAAAATATCTATTAGAACAATCCCAAATAACACACATCTTTGTAAGTCTCTGAATTAATTGTCCTTTGAAAAACAGAATGCAGACATAATTTTAATTTGCCTTGTAACAAAAAAAAAAATCAGATTGAAGAGTGTGATGTTTTAATATATCTTTTAGAAATATGTGCAGCAAATCTGAATTGTTCATTACTGATTTAAATTCTTCTAACTAAATGCTAGCATGCAGCTCTCTGAGGATCTGTTGTTCTTTTTTGCCTCCTCTTTTTCATTAGTGCTTTTCCAATTACACTAAAAACAATTTAATCTGATCAGAAGTTCTCTTAAAATAATGTCAATCCTTATCTTAACTCAAAACCAAGGCTATCATAAGAAAACGTCAAACTGAATTAATTTTGCTCTGTCAACGCCACATGGATGGTGACCCTCATCCTGGTTCACAGCCTTGCCCATGGTTGAAAGCACCCATTTAAATATAAGGTTTGCTCATTGGTGGAAAGATAATGGCTCTGTATAAGCAGGGAGACCCAAGGACACTTTGTAGGTTCACACCCTGACTGCATGACAAAACCATGTCACTGCTTTCTTTGTGTTTTCTTTTAATGAGAGCCCAGGATGCAAGTGCAAGGAAGCTAAATCATGTTCCTGGAATATACTTCCTGGCCTCTGTTGCAGCTCTCTTTCCCGTTTCCTGGAATTTTTAATCCAGCATGAGAAGACTGATCTTTGCTATTTCGTCAAAATGTTCCTGTACTGAGTGGCAGGTTAACATAAAATGTTACGTGAGATTTTTCATCCTGAATCAATAATTTTCATCCATGGGATTAGTCTCTGGCAGCACAAAGAGCTGCTTTTCTTGAATAAAGTTTTAAAGATTTGGGTATCTAGTTTCTACAGTGAATTGGTGTTGCTCTAAATACTCATACTTAGCAAGTGCATGTAATAAATCATGATTAAACATACCTCTAGTCATTTTTCTTCAAGGAAGATAATGTTCAGCTACCACAATTTGCTTTTAAGTTAACACAAACTAGCACTCCTTTCCAATGTTTAAAAACAATTTAAACTAGGAGACAAGCAGTGCAACTATTATGATCATGATCACCAGTGTAGGCTAAGGTGCCCTGTGTCACCTGCTTCAGAAGGTAGTGTGAACAGGAGGAACATGTGGGTTCACATACCCTTTGTGAAAGTAATTTTTGAATTAATAGTTGGTATCTGATATGAAGAGATTAGCTTAAACCTCAAAGCTCAAAATTTATGTCTCTTCCAAAGCTCTTTGGCATCTACACATCACATTCAGTTTTTCAGAGCAGAAGCCAATTCTTCCTCTGAATTCTGCTTTCATTGATGTCCTGTGACATCATTGACTGCTTAGCTAGTTGCCAGGTGAAAAAAAAACTTTCTCCATTCTGAATTTGCTGTCTTCTCATTTTTGAACCCTATAGCATTTGTGTTCTAAGACAGAAAGGAAAGCGTCTTCTACAGGCTATTTGTAATTTAAAATATTTTTATCACCTCCTTTTTTTTCAAAGAAAATAAATCAAATCCCTTTATCCTTTATCTGCATGTGAAGTTTTTCCATGCCTACAACTATCTGCATTTTCTTCTGGTGATTTTCATTTTCCTAGTCTTCTGGGACCATTCCAACACTGCCACACTGATCCCATGTCCAACCTCGAGCTTGAGTCTAATCTACTTCACCTTTCCATTGTTTGGATGTAAGATTGGATTTTGATAATTGCACATGGTAGGACTCAGCTGCAGCCCATTGCTTGAGTGCAGTGAAAAGCTCAGCCTGAACTCATGCAGGCACAGTGGTATTACCTGAGTCTAGGAGAAAAGTCAGCTCTGGGTTTTTTCTGCTCTTTTATTCTGTTGCGGTACCGACCTAGCCTAAACAGTGTCTTTTAGATTCAGCAAGCAAAACTGAGGACAGCATTCCAGAGCAGGGAAGGTATTTATTATGCTAAAAAGTATGATGGCATTTTATTTTCTGCCTTATTATCATCAGGATTCAGACACGTGCCAACACCTTGCCTTCTTTTGTTAAGCACAGCCATTTTTTAGTTTAGTTTAGATAATTTCTCCTTCTATTTTTATTATTTAATCGATCAACTTGCACATTATTTATTCAGCTGTCAGCTCATTCTGAGATTCTCATAGTTTTTTAGAGGTTTGCATGTCTGAATTGCTTTTATCTCCACAGAAAGTTACTGTCCATACATTGTTAATTAGTAAAGCTGCATGTAAGCAAAATGAGGTGCTCAGAGAATTTGGGACTGAAGAGAGATTTTGGAGGACTCAATAAACTTACTGGAAACACTTTCTCTTCTCTTCAGCATGATTAATTGAAAATGTATTAGAGGAAAAACTGTTTCAGAGTGGCTTTTCTGGGAATCATGGTGACGTGTGATGTTGTTGAATGGCTATTAGGGATGTCAGCTGATACTAGGGACAAGCATTAATGTGAATAAGAATGTTTTTACTGTCTTCAGTGAGACTCAGCTAAACCGTCACATACCTGCTGTAGTCTTAATACAGGTACACATAATTGAAATACAGAAACAAGAGTCACTGAATCATTAAGGTGTGGATAGACCTGTAAGATCATCGAGTCCAATCATTAACCTAACACTACCATGTTCATCCCTAAACACATCTACATGGTTTTTGAACACTTCCTGGGCAGCCTATTCCAATGCTTGGCAGTGAAGAAATTTTTCCTGATATCTAAACCTCCCTCGTGCAACTTGAAGCCAATTTCCTCTGGTTCTGTTGCCTGTTACTTGGGAGAAGTGACTTCACCTGGCTACACCCTCCTTTCAGGCAGTTGCAAATTACGATACAATCTGCCATGAGCCTCCTCTTTTCCATGCTAAAGAAACCCAGCTCTTTCAGCTGCTTCTCATGTAACTTACTGTCTAGACTCTTTTCCAGCTTCATTGCTCTTCTCTGGACATGCTTTAGCACCTCAATGTCTTTATTGCAGTGAGGGGTTTAAAGCCCCAGCCCTCACTTACACTTTATTTTAAAGTGGCATAAGGTACTACTTTTCCTTGAGGTGGCAAAAAGGACTACTCAACAGAAGTTCCCAGGAGGTTAAAAAACAAACTTTACAGGCAAACTTTGGAAGACCCAGAACCTATCAAAATTTAAAGCAAGCGTTCAATCAAAATGAAGTATTTCACAAAACATTGACTCAGTAAACTCCAACCCATCCAACCATAAATTACCTATATTTCAAGAAGACTAAATTAGGAGAAGAAAAGGAAAAAGCCAAAAAAGAGAGAGAAAATAAGGATGTAGCTATCACCTTAGATCCAGCATGGTCTCAGCTGCCATTAAATCCAGGGACAATAACAAGGTGGCTGTGTGCATTTCTGTGCAATGTTTTTTATCTGATCTAACCAGCCCCCACCCCAAATTTGGTCTCCTGGGGCAGCATGTGTGGCATTGCTTCCACTGTGCCAGTGACTGAGAGCCATTCTGGGCATTCCAGAGGTGTGGGGTGTGGAGCACTGTACCATTCCACCTTCACAGAATTTGCCCTGCCCTACCTCCCACCACCTCTGCAGACACACACACACACACACACCTGTTGTTTTGAGCCAATAATAATTTTCTCCAATCTCTTACAAGCACCTAGTGACTGTCCTCACTAAACTGAACTGTTCATTTCCAGAGAACAGGAGTTGCTATTTGCAACTTCTACCCATGGGTGCCTATTTTTTGCTGTCCAATACTCAATTACAAAATTATACCCTCATGGATAGCTATCTGTCCTCAACAGCTTACTATTCACCCATGAGATGAAACAATGACAAAAATCTGAAAGAGGATATGGAAGGGCAGATGCCCCATCCCTGGGAGCCTTCAAGGTCAGGTTGGACAGGGCTGTGATCACGCTGATCTAGTCAAAGATGTCCATGCTCATTGCTGACTCATCTAAATGATCTTCAAAGGCTCCTTCCAACCCAAACCATTCTGTGATTCTAAGATTCTATAGTTCAGCTGTCTTGTGAGAGAAATGACTGCTCATATGACAGACAGCCTACAGAAATCCATTTTATCCAATATATTCAGACATTTGTTTGAGCACCTCTTTTTGAGTGCTCTGTGCTCAGGCTTTGAAGAGCTAATTTCTTTATTATCTTGCTTTTGGGGTCATTGATACTTTCAAAAATTTTCTGGACAAAAGAGCCCCAATGCAAACCTGCAATATTAGCTCCCTTTGTCTGACTATAATTAGTAACACAAGTAATCAAATAGGTTGTGTATGCTCAAATCACATTATTTTAAGTTAGACCATGACTTTCACCTGGATCTTGGTAATTCCAGGAATCAGAACCATGCAAACTTCTGTGTAAGGAGGCAAAGGGAAGACACACTCTAAAAATTCACCCTGGTCTGCAGTGATGCAATTTTGGGACAGAGTAGCAGAAGAAATATAAATGATACTTGAGTGTTTCATTCCAGACACTCTGTCTCCCTAATGATACATCAGAGTATTTTCATCTAACCTCTCCTGCTAAATCATTGGTAGTATTGGCTAGATATTGATGATAAATGTATCATATTGATAGCTAAATATTGGTAGCTAAATGTATCATAATGCATCATTGTAACATCTCCAATACCTGCTGATAAATGGCTTCAATTTCTTGCTACAACAGCAATTTATGAAAGAATATAATATAAACTTCAAGATAAACTCCCACAATTTGAAGAGATTGCCTCTTTTTACACTTTATAAATAGAAGCAAAGATTGTACATCTCCTCCAATATCTGTGTTGAAATGGTCTATTCTTACTCCCAAAGGGAACAGTATAGTGCTCAAAGGGGAGCTTCTTTCTGATCTAAACTGTTGTAAATCTGAAAGAGCTGAGGCAATTTACTCCAAAGAAGGATCTGTCCCCAGGAGCCTGCCTATTGTTACCTCTCCAGCTCTCAAGCTTTACTGAATTGATTTCTTTTTTTCTTTCTTTTAGTAAGGAGCCCTCACCCAAAGAGAACTAGCTGCTTGGGGATTATCAAAATGGAACAGATGAAGAATGCCACAATTTTCAAAGAAATCATCTTAGTAAAATGCAGCAGGTGTTTCCCCTCTTTGAAACTCCTTCCAGAGGAGCATAAAATGAGTTATGAATATCAGACATAAGAAGACTTAAGACATTTATTCTGTAGTAGGAAGCTTCTGTGGGCCAGATAAGACACTGGCCTTGATTCCACTTTTGCCCGGACTTGCACTTATTAACATCTTGTTCAGGGCAGGAGGAGGGGAAAAATTCCACATTAAATGCTGTAAAAATATTTTCAAAACAATTCAATATCCATTTTCCAGGAAACACAAGTGAAAAGCACAAAACAAGTGGCAGTAAGGCACACGGTTTACATAACTGCTCACATTTTCACCTCTGAATAGTTGCTTTATTTCCAAGTTGTACCTGTAAAATCTTTATGTATCACCATAATTTATTTCTGGTATGGAATAAATGTACACATGTATTTCATCTAATCAAGTCAGTACACAAACAGGAACAAGCTGACAAAGTTTTCCTCATGATCTTCTAATGTACCTCTTTTCTATATTCCATTCACATGACATTTCCTCTTGTCTTCTGTCAAACTGCTGCAAGAATGAAAATAATAAATAATACATACTTTATAATCCAGCAACTTTACACAAGTGCTTTTAACATATAAGCTCTTCAGCGAGACATGAGAGAGAAAATTTGAGTTGTTGGTCCCTTATTTTAAAGTAGGTGAGAAGCCATTAAGCTCCATTTGTGCCACATCTCACAGACAGTGCCTGGGAGCTGATGGAGGGAAGATCTTCCCTTGTACATACAGCACTGGCACATCAACATTTACACTAATTCTTGAAGCAGAGACCCCCAAGAGCCTCGAGGATACCCCCAGAAGGTGAAGTCCATCAGATTCCCTGAGACAGACCAGGACCCAGCTATGGTGATGTGGACTAATCCCCACCAAGCACAGAGTTAGGACCTGGGAATGGAAACTTGCTTGCTAGAAACCTTGGGAAAGGTGGCCTGCACTCGAGCAGCTATGCCTAGGAGAAGAGCACTTTGTTTTCATCATGCTGGCAGCTGTTGAGCAGAAAAGAGGACTTGCAGGTGAAGATTTACTCTGCTTTGTGTTTTGGTGCAGGAAAGTGTTGAGTCCTTCCTTTTTTCCTTCAGATGTTTCAAACTCTTGCAAATTTGGCCAGGCTTCCCTGAGCTCTCCTGCCTACACTTTTAGGTTGATGCAACACAAAATTAAAACAAGAACAGCCAAAGGTTCATAAATTCTAGTAGCTGTTTGCAGGCTGTGGATACCCTGGCCAGTGAGGACAGCTTCAAGGTCCCTCCTGCTCTTCTATGAGCACAGAGAAAACCAAAAGGGCCATTTGTGGCCTTTTGTGGCTTTCCTTGTGCAGAAGGAATACGGAGTTGTGCAAAGGACAAATGGGGCTAAGCAAGGACTTCATAATTAAATAAAGCAAATTAGCAAATGTTGGAGTCAGCCACTGGTTCTAATGAAATGGTTTAGGGTAAATAAACACTCCTGCATTAATTCATGAAACCAAATCTGGCACAGAGGAGACCAAGCCAAGCAAGCCCTGTCACACTTAACTAGAAGTTTGTATAGTAAAACTGATCATATTTCTCAATTCTCAGACAAGGCAGTTCCTCTAAGTGCACCTGTTCAGTTTTGTTTGGATTTTTTCCTTTCTTTCCAGCTGCGCACAACACCAATAAATGACTAAGTAACACCATTACTGTAAAACATGCTGAACACCACAAAGCGGTATTTACTGGAGGGATGTCACATTATTGTTTCCATACCATTAAATATTAGTTTAGGCCTTATATAACCCTTAGAGATAAAAAAGGTTTTTCTTCAAGCCTCAAGGAAATGCAGAAGGAGGCACTTTTCCAAGTGCTGCAGAAAAGTTATGCACACATGTCTCGTTATTCATTCATTCACTAAGAAAATTTAGCTCCCTGCCCATCCCTACTCTTCCCAGTTTTCACAACAAGATGCAACAGGATTCAGGAAACCAAGTGATAAAATGTTTCAGCCTGAGTGTCAGGCTGAACGTTATTTTTTCTCTCCTATTTTACACTACGATTTGATCTACATTCCCTGCAATTTTAAGAAAAGCTTTTGCAGAGTATAGTGATAAACTTTTCAACTCGATGGTATGATATTCAGGCTTTGTTCTTCCCTTTCCTTAAGCACAGTTGTTTTTCCTCTATTTTTCTTGCCACATATACACAGAGGAGCAATGTATTGAGGGTTCTGAAAAACAAGGACTTAAGCTCAATTAATCAGAGGCCTCAGCTATTTCTTGTGATGTGTCACACAGAAATTAAGAAGCTCTGAATATTATGGGCTATTACCAGCATATGTTACCTGTGATAAGCTGGAACAGAGTTAAGTTTAATAATAAACTCAGAAAACAGGTCACTCACATTGTGTTATGTTTGCATTGATTAAAGCACAGAAATCTTCATGGTTCTGGGTTAATAAACAAGAGGACAAGGTGCAACATTTCTTGATATTCTGGAAAAAACTGATTTAAGACATTATGACTGTATTTCACAGGGCTTATGTCTTATGATCTTCCAATTATAATCAGGATTAAAAACAATGATAAGGAAACCTTGAATTAAATAGCTGATTTTTGATCTTTGCATTTGCTCTTGAGAATCAACTTTGCTCTCTCTGACTGGCATAATAATTAACACAAGCTGATTTGCAATCATATGTGCAAGGTATATTTAATATATTTCAATGTATTTTTGTTTTATTATACAAATATACACAATAAGAGTGTGACAGTCATTTAATTTTGTTCAGATTTTTACATTTTGCATATTATCTCAGAAAAAATGTCAAAATACTTCTCTTTCCTAAATGATAATTTTATTTGGGGTTTATATCAAAATGCATTGGGGTAGAAACTAAAAGCCAATTTAAATGCATAAAACTGGTTTAATTAATTGTACTTAACTGTTTTAAACATATGGCATCCCTTTTATTTCCATACAAGAAGGAAGTTTATTTAAAACTAGCCAGATTACTAAATGAAATAAGGGGATACATTTAGTGAACTGAGGGATTACTTCTTGTCTCTGGGAGCTAATACTTAGATGTCTAACATGCAGATAAATGGCTAGTGAAATTATCGGAAGTGCCTATAGGGCCTACTGCCTCATTTACCCTGAAGTCAATAGGAGTTAGACATTTAATCTGTAGGAGGGATTTTGAAACTCCCACTGGTCATCTGTCTCCATCTCTAGGCACCAAAATATCTTTGGAAATCTGGCCTCTCACTATTAGGGTTTTGTCCATATTCTCCATGTTTTTGTTCATAGATTAGAACACAAAACAGGGCCACATTTTCAGCCTTCAAGCCATTTCTGAATTTTCCATGAGCAATGATAATTAAATTACAAAAGCACTGTACCTGCCAGTACAGCTAAAAGAAAGAAAACAGAAAAGCAAGCATAAACCAATATCAGCATCATGGTAAAGAAAGAAAAAGCAGCGCATTTATGGAGGAGGACATAATAATTACTTTAATAAAGCCTGTTGTCCTTAAAAATTTAATGTTTTTCTTCTAATTGCCAAATAGCTCTCTTTGAGTAGGATAATCTTTCCAGTATACTGAAATGATGCTGAGAAAATCTAACCTTTATTAAAGGCTGAAATGGTTTACATCTAAATTCAATTTTATTACTAATGCAATTAATTTTACATATATTTTAAAATTAAATAGAAATAACTATTTTAATTGTAGCTTCTCAGCACCTCTAGAAATTCCCAAAAGCACACTGGATATCTGGGCTGCTGGTACAGTCACTGGTGCATTGCATCTGTCCAACTACAAACTGAGCAGGGCACTTAAGAAAGGACCCGTGTGAAAACCATATCAAATTCAGCCTTTCAGTGTCTTTGCTGATGTGCTTTCAGGTGCTTCCTCATACTCAGGATGCCCTGTCTGAACTCTGTAATGGATTTAGACAGCTACATCTTTTCTCTTAAAAGCCTAAATGCATTGGTGCTGCTGCTTTAACCAGTAGGTCACTGGCATGAGCTTTCACCTTCCTTGAATTCCCTTTCCTGCCAAGGAAGGTCTCCTAAGACTGCATCCATATGGCCAAGAAAGCAGGAACTTTCCAAGGTGGGAGCCCTCACTAATCACTTACAGAGATTTTACTATTTTGCCTATGAATAGTTTCTCACAGGCAGGTGACCAAAGCACTTAGCTGCATTGTTATTCTTCTTTCTGTCTTGGCTTCAATGATGTGGAATTATTGCAAATATAAAGCATCATGTACAGGCTAAAAGAAGTTTTTTCCATACTTAATATTTTCTGTGCTCTCACTGTGGATTTTTTCCTGGCAGCCAAAACTGTGCATTGACCCATGTCCTTCTAAATCCTGGACAATTTGGGTTAAACTATGGAGTTAAACCAACAGCAAATAATCACTCCAAAGACAAGGAAGGGACAGAAAACCTTGCTGGAATTTCTGAAGTAGTCATAAGTGTGGCATGCCACATATAATCACTGCTGAGGTCTTTCTTTGCGTGCTTAGGGTAATTTTCCCCTAAGTCAATGTTGGAAATACAGTGCCTACAAATTTTAAACATACCCAGGATTAAAAAAGAGTTGAGTTGGGGGCATGTGCCTTTTTCAGTTTAGGCATTCTGTCTGGATTCACCTCATCGAGCATTTGTAGGTGATGAATCATCCAAACAGTTTTAGATACCCAGCTTACAATGCATGAACTGAACATCATGACACAGCTTCATTACAGCAAGATGAGATCTGCTGCTAAAGTGTAACTCCAGTGTAGATATTTCAAGGGCCTGGTTTCCTCATGTTTCTCATCTTTTCTGCTGGATTAGAAATTATTGTTCCAGTACGTATTTTGGAAGTTGTGTATATATATGTATCTTAAAAATAATAAACTACATTTCTGAAAATATAAAGGTTTTCATCCCTAACTGAAGACTAGAAATATGAAAATTCCATTAAACTGGTTTGATCAAGCTAATTTCAGTAAAATCACTATTCATATATATATTTACAGTGAGAAGTTCTGATGTAATTATTTATAGTGTATTTTGTACCTAAAATTACTTCAGTGTAAGAGATAAGTAAAAAAACCTCTATCTCCCTTTCCTTCCCATAGAAAAAACACCTTAACAGTTAAGGAGGGGGACTTCGGCAACAAGTTTGTTCTGAATGGAATTGCTTCAGTTCCTGCAGCTGAGCCTTGTTCTAAGTTTAGGTGTATTCATTTTGTCAAGCAGGTTTTAGGGATGGAAGGGACTACTTAGAATACCTGAGTGGATGGACCACTTGGTGGATAAAGAATTGGCTTGCTGGTCAACCCATTTTGTAGTCAATGGTTTGCTGTCAAAGTGGATGCTGGTGACAAGTATTGTTCCTCTGGGGTCAGTACTGGGGCTGCCACTGTTTAGCATCTTTGTCAGCAATGTGCCCAGTAGGATTGAGTGCACTCCCAGTACACAGGTAAACAACCACAAGTGTTAAAGGAGAAGACACTGCCCAAGAACTCTCTCACCGTTCAAGGGGTGTCACACACACAACCCAGGCCTTCCCTGCGAGGACTGGAGTCTGTTCTCTTTCAAATCCTTGCCCACACTCTCACTCTCAGGTGCACTTCCTCCTTCAGGCTCTATCCTGGGTTTTCTGCAGCAATCTCAGGTGGCAGATTTATAAAAATAAATAATTTAATAGAGGCGTAGGCCAGCAGATCAGCTTAAATTTACCCAGAAGAAAAAAATCTCAGCTATTAGATCCTCATGATTTATGCACATGCCTTCACACACTCTTCATGGGACTTCAAGTCCAATGGTCATTTTTGGGCTGGGATCTTCTAACACTTTCTTGGATTCTTTCTCTGTGTCCCCATAACCGCATGTTCTTATCTTGTTGAGCTGATGGCTGCAGCCTCTTCATCTGCTGGTTTGTGTTACTTGTGTACTAGATCAGTCAGGCCATAGTAATGAAAAAAAGGCCTAGACTTGGGATAAAAGTCACTTAGCAACAACTAAACACCAGTGTATTATTTATATTCTTCCCAAACTAAAGACAAGACACAACACTGTACCAGCTACCAAGCAATCTAACTCTGTTCCAACATATCTGGGTGAAAGCTCACAGTTTGCAGCCCAGGGCTACAGCAAATCCAGCTGCTCACGCTGAGCAAGTAGAGCCAAGCAGACAGCAGATCAAATCACACAGTATTATCCATACTGAGTGATCCACTCTGTTTAAAACTCCCTTATTTAAGCTAAAAAAAAAAACCCCAAAAACATTTCTCAAACACCAAGCTGTATGGTGCATTTGTTGCTGTAGGGAGGGGATGCCATCCAGAGGAACCTTGTCAGGCATGAGAGCTGGGCCCACGCAAATCTTATGAAGTTCAAAAAGGCCAAATGAAAAGTCCTGTATGTGGGTCACAGCAATCCTAAGCACAAGTACAGGCTGGGTGGACAATGGATTTGGAGCAACCCTGAGGAGATGGCACAGCGTGTTGGTGAAGGAGAAGTTCAACATGGCTCAACAACAGGTAGTCGCAGCCCAGAAAGCCAATTGTGTTCTGGGCTGCATAAAAAGCAGCGTGGCTAATGAGGCAAGGAGAGGATTCTGCTGTTCTGGTATAGACTCCCAAGACCTGCATCCTGCTCTGAGGCCCCCAGAATAAGGAAGGCATAGATGTCCTGGAATGAGTCCAGAGGAGGGAGACCAGGATAACCAGAGGAGTGAAGCACCTGTCCTGTGAGGACAGGCTGAGAGAACTGGGGTTATTCATCCTGCAAGAGAAAAGGCTCCATGGAGACCTTATAGCACCTTCCAATACCTACAACAGGCCTAAATGTAAGCTGGAGAATAACATTCAAGAAACACATATAGCAACAGAACAAGGAGGAATGGCTTCAAACTGAAAGAACATTCTTTACTGTAAGGGTGGTGAGGCACAGGAACAGGCTGCCAAGGAAGTTGTGGATGCCCCATCCCTGAAAGTGTTCAAAGCCGGGTTGGATGGAGTTCTGGGCAACCTGGCCTAGTGGAAGGTATCCATGCCCATAGCAGGGAGGGTTGGAATTAGATGGTCTTTAAAGTCACTTCCAATGCAAGCCATGCTATGATTCTACAACATAAGCCCTTGTACAGATTTCATCTGCTGATTTCTACACTGTGACTTAATTTGCCATTAAGCTGTGCAGGAAATCACACTGACAAAGGCCACAGTCCACATAGGGCACAGAGGAGTCTTGCAAAAACCAACTCCATCAAAAGAATGGAGAGTTCACAGGACCATACACCTGTGGGGTCTCTCTCCAGTTTTTGGAGGATCCATCCTCTTTTTCATCCTAAACTCCTGATTATGTCTTGCCTTCTTCCTTTCCCCACTTGCTGAGGAACATACTTCCCAAACATCCTACCACATCTTTCCCCTTCAACATGTATTCTCCCTGCATCATGCATTGTAAAATCATTAACTTAGCTTTAAGCCTACCCTGGACAGAGAATTTCATACTTACAAGTCTATTAAGCCTGCTTATTTTCCCCTAAAGTTCATAAATTCAGACTGTGCTCAGCTCTGCAACAAACTTGTGCAGCTTGATGTTCATAAGGACCTCCGTACCCATTCTTCCAGTACCTGATTGTCCTTTCAGGTGATTAGTTACCTACTTTGTTGATAAAGACCCCGACATCCATTCTTCCAGAACCTGATTGGTTCTTACAGGTTATCTAGCTATTTGTAAATACATACACATCCATTTCTCCTATTAAATCTAAAGCTTTTTTTTTACAAAAAGCATCCAGTCTTAAACATCTCTATCTCTCATTGGTAGTTTTACCAGTACTTAAAATATATTGCCCAGTATTTAAAATTACCCTCCTTAATTCAATACTGATTTTGTCTAGTTTGAGCATGCTGTTGTATTCTACTGTTTATTCTTTCTGCTGGCTTGTGAATCTTCTGCTATCAGAAATTCCTTCCCCATATGGGTTACAAACTAACCAACTCCCTTCTTTTCATCACTAGCTTCTTGTGGCTTGCTGGATAGAGTGCATCTTTCAGGTATTGTATTATCCCCATACAGGCTCAGATTTGTTCTGAGCCTTATAAGCTCTTCTTCCCTTTTAAAAGTGTAAAACTGTGTATGTGACTTCAGCCAGAGCCTCACCTTTTCATCATCTCTAGATATTTAGGACTCCAACACAATACTAAAATGACAGTATGTTTAATGGGTGTTATCTGCTCTCTGTCAACCACAATATTATAGCTGGGCTCACGTTTAGTTGGTTAGCCGTCATAACCCCACAGTCCTTCTCTGGGGTTACAGGTTCCCAAGCCACAGTTTTTCACTCCATACGTCTAACTCATATTCTGTACTTCTACATGGGTGACCCTGACTTTTCCAGCGTTGAAATTATTTACTTTTAATAAGTTTATTTCACTCAGCAATCCAATTTCCTTTACAGAACTAATCTGTTCTTATTACCTACAGTGTCAACAGTATTTGTACCAGCAGCAGGTTTTATTAGCAATTATTTTAACACTTCCTTTCCAATGATTAATAGATCTATTGAATAACTTAGGCCGGATGAACAGATTACTACAAGAACTCACCAGCAACCTGTACATTTTGATAATTAAGCAACAATAACTCACGAATTTACAAACTACTTAAAATGTGTTAAATTGATATTGTAGAGTGCTAAACTCTAATCGCAAGGTAGCCTAAGTTTTTTGCCAGTTGCTTTACAGCATCAAGCTAAACCATGACACTGTGCTTACCTCTGTCAGTAAATACTGGTGTCCTATTAAAAGTAGACATTTTTTATTTCTCTTAGACTTTCTAAATACTGCTTCATCTTGATGTTACACTTTCCAGGTACTATTTGTCTATTTTACTGACTTGTGAGATGCTTTCAGGGTATTACATGCAGCACCATATGGAATATTATCATTATCTGCCTTTTTGGTGTCAGCCACTTTGCAGTCCGCCACCTTTGCGTGCCACTTACATGCTCCAGTCTGATAAGCACCAGCAAAGATTGTTTCTTCATTGGAAAACCTCATCCTGAGTGATAAAACTGCAGTTTCCAATATGTCCAAAAACCAGAGAATATTCTTGCTGGTACTTAAATTTTGCATTGAACCATGTGATCAGTCAAATCCACACCATACAGATACCAGTCGGTGTCATGGTTTTGTTTTGTATCATACCACAAAAAGGATTAAATTAAGAATTACTTTTATAACTTAGATATACAGAAAGCATTGAAGACAACTTTTAAGAAATGTATATGAAAAGTCTTTAAAAATCCTGACTCTAATGATTCGGGGGGGGATAAATAAACAACTTATGTATATACATAAATAATTATTTTTCTTTCTTTTTCTGAAGAGATTCATCACATGCACCTTTATTTTGTGAACTCTTTAAACTTCAGATATGATTTTGATCTTACACTGGAGATTTTATTATATCCAGTTATTGTCAAATCAATAGTTCATATTTTATTTCATTCCAATGAGAATCACTTGTACTGATATGTCTATTTTAAAATAAACTATTAATTAAAACAGAAAATCTGCCTTCAAGGTAGGATAAAAACAGATAAGATTAGTGACAGGTTCATAATCAAAGCTCCTGTCTTTATTGAGAAATAAACACTTGTGAGAATTCTCAGTGCGTTTTATAGCCTTAACGGCTGTCAGGTCTCCCTTGATTGACCCTGAATAAAATCTAACTAGGGGTCTCAAAAAAATATGTCCATCAACTTTGCTCATGCATTGCAACATAAAAATTGACTGGAGTCATTGACTACAGGTAGCAGTGAGCAAAACTACACAAGATAAATACTCTGGTTTGTGGATACTCATTCAATCCACTTTCATCTGCCACCTTGATTTTTGGATTGGGCACTCATGGATAAAAAGTAGGTGATCTGAAAAAATCGTGTGTGTCTTTTAAAAGACAGTATCATGTTATGTTACTCCCTTCACAGAAATTTATGTTACATGGTGTTAAACCATGGGCTAAGCTTAATGTAACACGATGCATTAAAAACTGCACATCATGATTGCAATGTGTGTCAGAACAATGAATTGTTATATCACATATCTCTTCATTTGCACGTAGGGGACCCATGGAAATAATTCGCAAAAGGATATATTCTCCTTTTGATGTACACACATAAATCCCTTTTTCTCTCACTACTTCCAGTTCTTCACCTAATGGTTGGTCTGAGCTAAGAAAAACTGCTTTTTAAAAAGCCTCATGTTAGCTAGAAAAGGTTTGAGTTGTAGCTAAGCATTTACTATGGGTACAGTTTAACCCTGAAAACTACAGGAGAGGAATGTTTTGTAACCTACGCTCTCCAGCAGTGTCATATTTGAGGAATCACCATTGCTGCCTTCTCTACCTAGGGTAAATTGTACTGTCACTATAACTTTGCTGAAAATGAGTAGGTTTCCATCTGATTTTATATCATCACTTCCCAGTGGGCTACTTCCTTTTCACAGAAGCATAGTTGAAACCAGAATCCATCCCAGTGGTGTTTGGAGAAGGTACAAAGGCAGAAACGAGAAAGGACTTTGCCTCTGATCCTTTTCAGCTTCTGCCTGGTATCTCCTTTCCCCTTTACTTAGCTTCCCTATGTAACTGAGCCTCTCCTGTAACAGAACACAGCTCCCACTTGAATCGCCACATTTAGTAGGTATCTTACAAACTCTGCAGCAGCTATCCATTTTATCCTTGTCCCGTTCCATATCTTTTACATACTTGCCTGTATCTCTGGAGTTGAACAACTCCCTAAGTGTTTTGGGGGATATTTGTGGAATATAGTTTTGACCAGGAATAATCACCTGATCAGAAAGTGGATCAAGAGGATCTTCCAACTACAAGGAACACTGATATTATCTTGTATGCTGACAGCCAGGGAAACTAATTCCTGCGCACTTGGAGGGTGCCTAGCTGTGTGCTGGCAGCTGTACAGAGGCTAATTCTATCTACTGAACATATATTAAAAATTAAGCAAAAACTATTAACTTTTATTGAAAATCTGATATAATTTTGTAGTATCTTTTGGGGAGGTTGAATGAAATTTTGTTTTCCCACAAAAAAAGATTACATTTTAAGGCCAAATAATTTCCACATTTTGTTTGATCAAAAATGAAAATGAAATTATAGTCAGATTGCACACATGGTTTTGATGGGTAAACAAAATAGTATAAAAGCTTATTGAGCATTTACTTATTAAAATAATGGTCTCAGTCCTCAGCTAAAGCACACATGCATTTGGTCATGGCTTTTTCAAGCTGGCGAAACCAACTGTCAGTGGATAGACAAGGTGATGGAAACTGGTACTGGGGCTCAGTGGACAAAACCCTAGAGGCTGCGCTTCCCTCTGCAAGGTTTGCTCTGAACTCAACAGCACAGGCAGCATAAATATCTCAAATTTTAACTATAGCAGGTGACAAATGTATTGGCATTAAAGCTGAAGTGTACTACTGGTATAACACAAAGTAGCTTCACTGCACAAGGTCCCTTATTAGAGCCAAGGAAATAAGTGTAAAAGGGAGGTAGGGATCAGAATGCAGGATTAATGAGACTCAGTTTTTGCATACCTTAAAAGTTGAGTGTTTCTTATCAGTATTGTTTAATTGAGAGACATATTAACTGGCAACTGTTACTATAAAAGGCACTTGCGCCGTACTGCAAAGCTTTTGAGCCTGTCTGCACTTTTCTTGTGATGAAGCCTTAACATCTTAAGCTGGTCTTTCACAGAGAAGTTATGAGTTGTAGGCAGTGCTTTGCAACCCGGTGTCCTTGCTTCTAAGTCCATTAGACACACTGTGCACACTCCAGATTAAACATATACTACATAATTGTTTATGTGTGCAGACATTTGTGCAGACATTTGAGCTCATCAGGCTGACCTGCTGCTTCCATGAAATGGGAATGAGTAGTAATTACTTTATGTGCTTTTATCCACAAGAAATAAACAATACCTAGATATACATTTTTTTAGACAGAAGGCATAGTGAATTGGCAGTTACAATTACTCCCACTAAAGTAAATTTGTACAAAATATATACCAAACTTGAAAATATTGCTTATGTGGGGCCAGATGAAAGCTGGGATGACCAGGTGACAGTAGTCACAGAAGAAGTCTTATTCATAGCAAGTGCAGCTTTACACGTGAGCTGCTGGAAGGTGCAATACAGAGGAATACATAAATATATGTTTAAGGGTGCCATGTATGGAATGACTTGCTCTGTATGTCAGCATAGCTACAGCATGAGAAAATTATGTTTAGGCACCTGCTTCTATGCAACAGTGCTCTCATAATGACTAGGGCTAATAGATCTTATGACAAACCTTCAACCAGATACAACACAAGCAAAACGCTGCCAAAAATCATTGAAGAATTGACAGTTTCTGTACCATCCAAAAGGTACAACAGGATTCACAGCCTTCATAAAGGATTGTATTCAACTCCAGTGTAACATCAGTACTTCACATTGAAATGTATCTATGATTGACTAGGCTAGAAATTGATTCAAAGAAGTTCTGGGAAACATACTCCCTGCAGACTTATTTAAAAAGTAGTGTCTGTCCTGCAAAGTATTATACATACTTCCCTGGATATCCAGATATCCATACCCTTAGAAAAAAAAATTCTGAGGTTTTAAATGTTAATTAATAATTTCCAATAATTAATACCAACATGTGTTAATAACAAAATACATCGTGCTTTTTGACACATTTTACAATATACTCTATGAACCACCTTTTTCACATTATCATCATATATGCCTAAATATGAACACAGATGTGGTATATTAACATCTATTTAGTTAAAGTGAATTAGCTGAAAGAAAACAATTGCATTCTACTTCTAAAATTCAGTTGAGCTTAAGCACTGTCAGTAATGCAAGCTAATGCTTCAGGGCTAGAAATAAAACATTTTTAGCACTTGAGTTACATGAGTTACATAAGTTACTTTTCTTAACTTTCTGCTTCCAGGTAATTTTTATTTTTGTACTGTTATTGTTGGCCTTCTCACTTATTGAACAACTCTGTCAAATATGGAAATTACATTGAAGAGTACTCTTAAAAAAAATTGATGTGTAGGTGTATAGTAGGTAATTCAACTTTACTTGCAGACTTCTGTATTTTCAAAGAGTAGCACAACGGGGTTTACTTGGAAGTTTTTAGAGAACAGTTTCAGCCCCAGCACGACTTGATATAACTTTCTAAAGACAGAATAGTAAGATTTGAGTTTCTGGTAAAGTAAGGGGCTGCATTTTCCTTTGTGTCTCCCAGAATGTTGCCCTCCTTCCTCTCCCTCCACATGGCTGATGGCAGATTTGTATAACAAATCATCTCCAGGTCACAGGAGTTCATGGCATTAAGCTAGTGTTGATTCCGAGACCTGCATCTCCCTTCAGCACCAACCTGCCAAGCTGGTGTTGCAGGTCTCCTGGGAAAGCTTGCTGGGATCGGTAAAAAGGGTCACTTTCATCCTCCTCTGCAGAAAACACACAAATCTGTGGACTTGAGCAGTCTTGGCCTTGTTTACACTGTGTCTGAATGGAGCCAGACACTTTGCCACAGCTGTCGGCTACTGACCTGCAACTGTCATGTCACCAGAAGCTACATGACTTCCTTTCCTGCAGCCAGCTTTTCGCAAGAGATATTGGCCGCTGGCAATGCTACAGGCAATGCAAGCCACTAACACAGGACAAAAGAATGTGGGGGAAAAGAAGTCCTCCACAAACTTTAATGAACTGCACTTCACAGAAAATGTATTTACCTTTATTTGTCATTTAAGCTACTTTTTATTCTTTCTTGTTGATTTAAATACTCATTCAGGGTAAATCCTTTCAAATACAGACCTTAGGGGTTGTTTTTTTCCCAGGAATTTATCCCCTTAAGTGGTTAGCCTCTGCTATAAAGGAAAACAGCCCTTGAACCAGCAGTCGATTTTACAAGACTGAGCTGCCAATCTTGCATCTTTATTGCTTTTACCAACGATTAGATACTAAGGGGACAGACAGGTTCTTTTAGAGATCCTTGGCAGAATTATGACAACACTAAGTTGAGGTGTTTAAAAGTTAGTTTAAGCAATAAACAATAGCTTAACAATTAAAACTTTATTTTCCCTAGCGAGATTTCATTATTACTATAGCACAGAATTTATTATAAGAATGACACAGGACCTCTATGAACAGAATTACACATAGAATGGGTCAGGCTGGGAAGGAACACAGGCATCCATCTGGTCCAACCTCCCTGCTCAAGAGGGTCATCCTAGAGCACATTGTGTCCTGGCAGTTTTTGAGTAGCTGCAGTGAGGGAGACTCCACACCTTCTCTGGGCAATCTGTTCCAGTGCTCGGTCACCTGCACAGAACAAAGTTCTTCCTCATGTTCAGGTGGGACTCCCTGAGCATCAGTGTCTGTCTATTTGTCTGTCCATTGCCTCTTGTCCCATTGCTTGGCACCACAGAGAAGAGCCTGGATCCATCCTCTTGACACCCTCCCTTCAGATATTTATACACATTTACGGAGTCTCCTCTCAATTGTGTCTTGTTAAATCCATGTAGTGCAATCTCTAAGTACTAAAATATACAATTTGTAATACAATTACATTTATGAGTTTTGTTCATATAGACCCTCTGCAGATTGGGTTGGATCATAGCACTCTGCTTACAGTACCAATATAACAATCATACTCTAGACTTGAAAATAATATAAAAGAACACAAACCATCCTCAATCCGCAGAGGAAGCAGGTTAAAGCAGAGGTGCTCCTGGCCATTGAGAGATCCCAGCACTGGTCCCAGTTTCACCTCTGCAGGAGGATCCTCTCCAGGGCTCATCAAAGGTGGAATTTTGAGACGCTGTTCTGAGGGTTGCAGGCAGGCACTGCTCTGAGGGCGCCAGACACTGCTGTGGGGCTGCAGGCAGGCACTGCTGTGGGGCTGCAGACAATGCTGTGGGGCTGCAGACACTGCTGTGGGGCTGCAGGCACTCACTGCTGTGGGGCTGCAGGCAGGCACTGCTGTGGGGCTGCAGACACTGCTGTGGGGCTGCAGGAAGGCACTGCTGTGGGGTGCAGGCAGG
>JAHLSL010013295.1:27500-36256 GCA_025920805.1 Petroica traversi | reverse complement strand
GTGCGGGGCTGGCGGGCTGTGCCGGAGAGCGGCCCTGCCTTGGGTTTCCACCCCTCGCGTACCGCCGGTCGGGTACAGGCCGCTTCTCCGGGACACGGTTAAATGCGGGTTTCGTTCCCTTTCCTTAGTGGGTTTGGGAGTCGAGGGTAGTCACCCAGCCCCCTCGGTGTGCACGGCAGTCTCGCCTCACACCTTGCCGAGGCATGAAGCCTCGGCACTGGAGGCATGAAGCCTCCGGTGTTGGTTGGTTGTTTTTTTTTACCAAGCTGCTGTTGAATATTTTTGGTTCAGAAGTTGCAGAACCAGTGGTATCTCAGAAGCAGTTGGATTGGAAAAGACCTCTTAGATTATTTAGTTCATCCTAAGGCCGAACACCACCACCTTCGCAACCGTAGCTCTAAGGATCACATCCAGTCGTTCCTAAACACCTCGACGATGGGGACTCCACCACCTTCCTGGGCAGTCCTGGTAGATTCATCACCAGAGCCATGATCTTCCATGGTTTTAACAGAGTCATAGTTTTTAAGAAAAGTGTATGTGTCAAGATCACTCTTATTACAGCTGTAAACACTGGTCACGGTGGCGTTTATTAAGGCTACAAAGACTGCGCTGACTCAGGCAGAGACAAGAATTAGTGTGTGGATGAGGATGTTAAATAGTGCTGTTTCATACAATCAACTTCATGTTATGACTTAGCAAATTTCTGTCTATAAAATATGCACATTTTCTTATACTCAATGCACTTTGAAAGGCTGGACTTGAAGTTAACTAACACCAAAGTTGTCACTTGGTGTTAGTTAAAGGCACTTCAGAATTTCTAGTCTCTGAACACAGGGGCAAACCTCACAACAGAATGTGTTTCAGAGCTAGTACAAAGAAAGGATGAAAGCGTTTGGGTAAACAATACGAATGCAGTCAGCAGGATTCAGATTTGCTTTTGGAGAATGTCCATGTGAATAAACAGTAAACTTAGCTTGAGTGTGTTGTGCAGTAGCAACAGGCATATTTGTAGTTACTCTGCAGCAGCTGGCTTTCTCTAAGTGAAGGTGACTTTTTTAAAAAAGGCAGAAAATGAGTGTTATCTTAAGTTCCAGTGTGGGCATGATACAGTGGCAGCTCCCAGTTCTGTGACAGCTGCTCACAGATACAAGAAGAGGTATGGCTCTGTCCCACTCCACCCTTCCTTCTCTACCAGAAGCCTAGTTATGCTTTCTACTACACTGGGCATACATGTGACTTGTGTCAACTTAGGAATATTAACATTGTCCTCTTATTTTGAACTAGAACAACTCCATGGATATTTTTTTCCTGGTGCATAAGAAGACTTACATAGAGGCTTATTAAAGCATTCCTAAAAGTGACCGACTTAGCCCTTCAGTTAATTTTCATTAGTTATTTTTCTGTTTTCAATTTAGAAAAGCCCATTGAATCTAGCATTTAATCTTGATTTCCAGCCATGTTCGGTGCTCAGGCTTTAAGAATATATCAAAAAAAGGTAGGGGTCAAGAACCATTAAGATATAGAGAACGTTTTAGACATTTAATTCAACTTGTATTAGTCATCTGTTGTAGCATAGGTTTTTTTTTCTCATTAGTTACCTAACTCATCACTTTTGTTCTGCTCTAAGAATGAAGCAGCTGTTCTGCTTTGGTATTTTTTTTTTTTTTAGCTGTAAGTCATAAATTCTTTGTGTACTCCTCTCAAGAGGCTGTATTTTAGATTGTAGGTAATTTACATGCCTACACATTTCTGACATTGCTGTGTTTCAGTGAAAGAAATTTAAACTAGAATTAGGGAGATCTGCTTTTTTGGCAAATTTGATAGCCAGACTTTTGGTGATTTTATGCTTTCAGTAGTTTGTAATTCAAAAGAAGTAGATTTGTTGAGCATGAGTAGTAATGCTTTCTGTATTTGTGGCTTATGTCCTAGCAAGCAATACTGCTCATTTAATCGCTTCACAATAGTTTTACTCTAAGTGAATCCAAACAACAACCCACTGAATAGTGAGAGAATTGATTAGGGAAAAAACCTCTCTAAAATACCTTATTTGCATTCTAGATTGAAAATTATTTTGAAAACCCCCGCAAACAAAGTAAGTCAGGTTACGTGAAAATAGCACTGACATTTGCCCATAGTTTCCATCTGATTAAGTGGAAGTGACACGAGTAGATTAGAATGAGACTAAGACAATTCACATTGCAATTGTGTTAGTTTAACTTTAACAATCTTTTAACATGCTTGTTTAAATGTGGCTGACATACCATAATTACAAATCTACAAGCCTTGATTATAGAATTTTACATCATGAACCTATGGGGAAAGTGTATTGATTTTTTGTGTAGTAATTCTTTTTTTTTTTTAAATTTACCATTCTAAAACTGTGTTGTCTTTGCAAGATTGTTCTTTTGCCTGCTGCGCTGGTGTTGATACTATTTTTCCTCTTTATGAAATAGCATCATACTGCAATGCAATTTACACTGATTCTGCCCCCCCACTCCAAGCACGGGAAGTTCTGCAAGATACACGAAACTGTTGGGATTATTTTAAATATAAATGTGAATGATTCTCTTAAAGTGAATTATTTTAATGGTGAGTTCAGGATGTATTTTGTGCAAGAGAAGTGTGAAGAATGCAAAGACTTACTTTTCTTGTTTACTGTATTGCTAAATCAAGTACAAAACTATTTTGTATTCTGATTACTCAAGAAAATTGCAATTTTCTCCATCTTCTGTCCACTGTGTGAAGTTTGGTTGCTTTCTTGCATGTTGCCCATCAGTCGTAGACCCTCACTGTGACTCATACCACCAATGTATTGATGCTCTTTTCTTTATTCTTGTTGTAATTAGAAGATTGTGTGCAACAACTGTTCATTAGCTCGATTAATGGGAAGGGCTGGGGTATCTCATATTATTTAGATATTGAGGAATGATCTGCAGAGTTGCACTGAGCTGCTCAGCTGTACTGAGTCAGCATGATAATGCGATTTAATGTGTGTACACTGCACATCTGAGAGCTCAGGGATTCAAAAGCATGAATACACAGAATGCTGTGTAGGATACAAGTTGACTCCCAAAGCCACTAACTCTGAAGGGTTAAATAACCCTTTTCAGAGGGCACATTGTGCATCTGTTGCCTAGGGTTGTCACCAGCTCAGTCCTGGAGTCATGAATTTGGATTCAGTGTTAGCCAAGTGTGATAGCTGAGGTCCAGAGCTACTTAGATGCATCTCAAGTACCTTTTGTAGTGCTCTTGGCATCAGGATTGAATACATAAAGTCTTGACTCGGCCTTGTGTTTGAAAACTGCTTAAATCTTTGAAACTTACTAATATAGTCTCTCTCCCACACAAAAACCACTACTATATGTGGTCTGAGAAAAGAGTGCTTCTGCGTTTACATGTTATCTGAGGTAACATCTGTGACATACATAGTCACCGACCTGGATAATTAGTTGGAAGGTCTAGAAACAAACCTTTTTTTTGGAAGGATTTCCTATTTCTCTGATTCTTTTCAATACAAGCTTTTTTTTAAACTTCACAATTACAAACAGTACCCACTCATATCTTAAAAAGCTGTGAAAAGAGCACAGTTGTTGCTGTGAAAATTGCATGGTGTGTTGGTTTGTTTGCTGGTTTTTTTTTAAATGGACTCAATTCCATTTGTTATTACACCTTTATGGCAGACCTAAGTGATTCCTTTTTAGAAATATTTCACATATTTAAATTAGTAATGATCATATCTGTAAAAGATTGTCTCTCGCATTCCTTCTTCCATCCATTACTTCTTTCCAAAAATCTGGCATCTCAGGTTTTTTGTGTTTACCATTATCTTTTGCCCCCTGAGGCAAAACTGTCTTTTATATGCCCATACTGACCAGAATAATTTATTAATGTTATAATTTTAATTGGCACATTAAAACATATTCAGCAGGTTTCTGACCATAAGTGTTGTTAGTAATACAACATTAAGGAGGAAAAGCATTTTTTTCTTTTTTTTTAAATTTTCATCTGCATAAGAATATGTGCAAAAAAGTGGCTTTAAACATTCAGATATTTAAGCAGTCTTTCAAAAGTTTGGAGGTACAGTAGTTCCAGTTGCTTGGTAGTACCAATTTGGTGGCATTATGCATGTGTGTACTGCTGTTTTCTTTGTTTTTCATCATGGCATGGAGCCACATGCCTGTGTGGATTAAACAGTTACAAATAATTATTTTCTGTTGAATTAGAATGTGCATCCATGGGAAATCTAGAGAAATAGTATTAAATTTATGGTAGTGCTTTATATACAGAAGATGAATTACAGCTGTGCTAACAACCATAATCCATCCTGGCTTGACTTTAAGTATTATTGAATTATATGTATCATATAGGTGGAAATCGCATTTGAGACCACAAGGTCTGTTGTTTTTTCTTTTAACTATAGTAAGTCTTTCTGATGCATTGTGAATTGCCTATGCACATAAAATGACTGCAATTCTATTTCATTTTTCTCGTTTTTAACTACGTAGAGTTAGTTTTCCCCAGCTGGGAGCGGCCTGTGTTTTTCTCTACAAAACAAAAAATCTTGACTGAAGATGATGCCTGGGTTATAATGGTAAAATGAAGTGAAGATCTTTGGCAACACAAATTGTTTCCACATCAGAGGCTTCATTTCTTGTTCTTCTCTAAAATTGAAGTTCTTCGGCTCCTTAGCATTTACAACTTTCTGCAGAGGCAAGAAAAAGTGAGGCCCTGAAGATTCAGAACATAGTTTTAGTAACACAGATGATACAAAAATGTTAAAACCAAGTAATTTTCAACTTGAAATCATTTTCTGACTTAAAAAATAATGTATCTGATTTTCATCTATTTTACATTAGTAATTCTTGGCAAAACTCAAGTTTGCAAAGTTACCATGAAATGTCATGGTAACTCAGTTCCATAAGCTGTTAATTGCAGCAGGGGCTAAAAATTATGCATATGCTTGTGCATTGTTACATCTTGGCTCTTAAAAGAGAAGATTTATCTTTGGTGCTGGTTTTGTCACTAGAAGTAGAAAATGAGCTCATAAACCTGATACCCTGTCTAAATCAGACAATAATCAGTTTCATGGCTAAGAAAACATGGCAGTTTGTATAACTGGGTCGAGTACTGTATTTCTTCATCCTTCCTTGGCTTTTTCTCTTAGCCCTTGCGTCTGTAAAGTTTTTATTCTTACGTAGCCTTAGTGAAACCAAGAGTGCGCGTAAGTAAAATTTGCAGATTAGGGACCTAGTATTTTAAGCCCTGCACATAGTGATTAGCATTGCCAGTGTTACTGCAGTTGCTGAACTTGTCCTGTAATCAAGCATAGTGTTAATACATTATACTATACTATTATTATACTATTAATACTAGTATTTGCTATAAGAAAATCATTATACTATAAGGTAAAAAAAGCTGTACCTTTACAGCTACAGTACTACTACTTTTCTAATTTTGAACTAAGTTTGCATGGATATCTCATTATGTAGTCAGTAAATACTGTATTTTTAGGCTGAATCCATGACATGTCAGCATTACAGTGGTTAATGGTAACATTCATTCTGAAGCCATGCCTGTCCTTTCAATAGTGAATTTTCTCAGTAATAAAATTGATCAATTCCCCCTCATCTTCAGAGAGAGCTCTGCTTGCTCAGTCCAGCCAGGAAAATGTTTCTTGTGCTGATTTTTCTAATCCTGGAGGGAAGTGTATATTTGGTGACTTAAACACACAGGTATCATTCTAGCTTGTATAGAACGTGAACTGTCAGCAACTGCTGGATGTTGGGAGAACATTAGGAATAGTAGCAAATGCTTGCTCTGTCCTTGTACCATTTTACCACTTTTATTCTAGGCATCCATTAGTAGTTCCTGTTTGTGACTGTGGAAGAGGTAGAATTTTTGTCTCTGTACAGAGGATCTTAATTTCATTATGAATGCAGAAAATCCCCATTGTGCATAATTTTTTCATCTGTCAGACTTCAGATAAACTGTCCTTCTTATGATCCAGTGGTAGATCTGCTTGCTACTGCTAACTACAGATGCCACTACAGGAGATGACAGTGTTGATGTATATGGACTAGAGCGGGAATAGAAGTGCCTTCGTGAGTGAGAAACAAGGGCGATTGGGGGCTCCTTCTGCAGCAGTCAGAAGTTAGAACAGCACTTGCAACTGCACCCCAAGCAGGCTGGGAGTGAAGTCACTTGAGAAATCAAACTGATCCTAAATATGGAGATGTCATTTCCCTCTTCCCTTCAGGTTCTCTGGTTTCTTGTGCTAGTCAGACCTTTTGCTGTGCTCACTCAATTTGCTTAACACAGGAGAAAGACTCATGTTGCTCTTGTTTGGGGTTTGCTTTGTTTTTGTTGGTTTTTTGTTTATTGTTTTGGGTTTTTTGGTTTTGTTTTTTTGGGGGATGTGATTCTTATTGTTTTGTTTGTGGCGGGGTTTTTTGGTTTTGTTCATTGAATTAATTTCCTGCAGTTTTGGTATGGAGAGATCATTAGGGCTGGCAGAGGTGTATACTAGAGCCAGGGAGGGAAGACCTCTGTTCATCAGTGGACTGGACAGCTTTTTTACTATCTTGAACTGTCTTGTGTTACTTTGCTCTTGAGGTTGAGGAGCTGAAGTTGGAGAGAAGGTGAGTAAAGGAAAATGGAAAAGCAAGTAAATCATAATGGTATGGAAAGGATAATTTTTTTCCTTCTACGTTAAGATTCTTCCTAGCCCTTTGGGCTCTTCTGGGTTTAGTCTCCAGCTTCAAAAGAATAAAACTGGTTCGTACAGAGAAAACAGAAATTGCAAAATTATTTGTTAAGTGATGTGACAGTCCAGTATGTAAAGAATTTTAAAAGGGCAGCAGCCATAGCTAGGAGCTGACTTCTTGTCTGTAAAAGCATTTATGGTTTAGTTTTATTCTTCAGTGATAAAAAGCCCCTAACTTGATTTCTAGAGGCAGGTATACCACCAGAAATGTCACTTTATTTGTTTCTCTATACTATTTCCCTAGTAGTTAATTACTGACTGGCAGTAGAGATAAGGTGTAGAATAACTGGGTCTTACATTTCTACTTTTTTCGTTGTAAAAGACTGTGAGATTCTAGTAAAACACTTCTATTCTGTTTGGGTTATTTTCATCCCTTGTTTCTAGCAGTGTAGACCTCTTCTCCAGGCTCCATGAAAAATAACTAAGGAAAGCAGGCTTGTTGTAGAAGATTTAAGTCAGGTATGTGGAATCTTCACTTCATTTGAACACTTGTGTATAGCTGAAAAGTGCTAATGGAGACTTGAAGTATGAGAATAAGCTAATACTGTATGCAGTTGTTTGTCAGATTTTACTTCTTTAATATTTGGTGTTAGGAAAGGAAGGACTTCAGAATTTTTGCTTCATAGACATATGAAGCATATTTTTAAAAGGAAAAATCAAAAATTTAGTCACTAGTTGATACCATAGTTATTTGCCAGGTGCCTCAAATCAAAAGCTCTCATATACTTCCTGATAGTTTGTGGAACTGCCAGCACCTGCTAGAAAGCAGAATGGTATGTGTAGACTACAACAAAACATATTAAAATTTTTTTAACATCTGACCCAACTGCAAAGTATTTTATACCATTATTTAAATTGTGACTCTTTGTTCTAGTATTTAGATAAGTTAATCTTCACAGAAATTCTGTTAATTTTTTTTAAAAAAATCATTACAAACTCCAGGATAAAAGAGGAAGAGTGAAATGTAAATGACACTTTAATGTCCAAAGGGAAAACTGAATCTGTGAAAAGAATAAAAAGAAAAATCTGTGTTGACTTTGAATGTTTAGATATTTTGTGGACATGCTGGGTAAAACCATGCTTGGGCAGGTTTTCTATCCACTTCCCTAAGACTTTTCTGCATTTTCAGAACAAATCCACCTTACAGATACACTGTAGATTATAAAATTATGGTCAATGATTTGCAAATATAATTCAGAAAATGATGACTCTTAGGAATTTGTGGACATTAGGTATACAGTACCAAATGAAGCCTTTGTTTTATTGGGCTGTGATATCTTGATTTGAACATAAGAATATCTTTAGGCCTTCCAGACAGTATTTTTACATTTTTGGCACAAGAAAGTGCACAGCACCAAAATGTCACACAGGTATTGTGTTGGTTTTCCACAGCCTGGTTTTTGGTGGTGGGGGAACCACAGAGGTGACTTCTGTGAGAGGCTTCCAGAAGCTTCCACCATGTCTGGCAGAGCCAATCCCTGCTGGCTCTGAGGATGGATGTGCTGCTGGCCAAGGCTGGGCCAGTTAGAGGTGTTGGTAATGCTCTGTGATAAAATATTTAAGAAGAAAATCAAAACAAAGCGGGCACAGCTTTTCCTAGCCAGAGAGCAGGAGGAGGTGAGAACATGTGAGGGAAACAACATGGAGACACTGAGGGCAGTGAAGGAGAGGGAGGAGCAGCTCCAGGTGCTGGAGCTGAGATTCCTCTGCAGGCCATGGTGAGGACCGTGGTGAAGCAGCTGAGCCCCTGCAGCCCATGGGCATCCACGGGGATGCAGAGATCCACCCACAGCCCATGGGGAAGGCAGAGGTCCGCTCACAGCCCATGGGGATCCATGGGAGATGCAGAGATCCATGCACAGCCCTTGGGCAAAGTGCCCACGCCAGAGCAGGTAGGTGCCTGGAGGAGGCTGTGATCCAGTGGGAGGCCCATGGAGAGTGAGGGCTCTGTTTCCGGGCTGGAACAGCCTGTCCTTGGAGGACTGCACCCTGT
>JAHLSL010013295.1:0-22500 GCA_025920805.1 Petroica traversi | reverse complement strand
AAGTCAATAAATACAGATGCAATTCCTAAATATCCAGATGTGAGAAAGGTAGGCAAAAGTTCAAGTTAGTTCTGAATTAGATGAGAACTTGTAGTCTTTCCCTGTTTGATAAAAGTATGCAAACTTGAGTGAACTATCAGTTTGAAAAGCTAATGTGCATAGAAGATGTGAATGTTGAAATACAAATAATGTCAAGCATCGAACCTTTTGTTTCGGCTAAAATTTAAAATAATCTAAAATACTTCATTTGGCAATACAAGATGCCCTTAGTTCCAATGGGATACACATTTCAGTAAGTGAATCACATAAAAACATTGCTCAATCATACCTCTCCCCTTGCTCCTCAAGGGAATTTGCAGTTCTCACTCAGAAAAAGTCGTCTGTCTCACAGTTGATTAAAATAAGCTTTTTTGGAATCTAAGAACAGCAAAGCAACTAATACTGTCTGGAATTAAATCAGGTAACCTTGATCAAACAATTAAGTCATCCTCTATTAAATCAATATTTACTGATGCTAATACTGGTACTAGTTCCAGCAGTTGGAATTACTGCCACTCATTTAGTGTCTTTATTATTAGTAATTAGGCTCCTGTCTTTCTCCAATTCTAATTCTCAAACCTAGTACTTGACTTACTTGTAGAAATTGTCCTAGTCGTACCCAGAGCATGTGCTCTGCACACAGCTGAAGATGCTTTGTAAGGCTGAAAGCCCTCTCTGGTTTTGTGACTCCACGAGGACTGAAATGAGTTCAGGTGCATGCTGCTACAGTGCAGCTTAGACTGACTGCTGTAGAGCCATGGCTTAAGGCTGTTTCAGCAAATAAACTCTTGTAAAAAACATGGAGAGTTCTGGCTGTTGCATTATCAGTATATTCTAGATGGACTTTTTCTTGCCATATAGCTGTAGTGGTGCTTTTGTGGCAGCTTCAGTTCACAGAGGTCCTTGACACACCAGTAACATTCTATCCATCCTCAGCACTCTTACTAGGGCACTTAACTGTGACAAATTATGAATTAATTTGCACTGATGCACTAATGTGGTCATGAAGCTCTCTACTAGACCTTTATTTTTTCTCTTTTCATTGTATAATGTATTCTTTGCTTCTTGGATATAATTATCTTCTTTCAGATGTTAAATTCTCTTCCCTCAATCTTATATAGATTGATCTTACTCTTGTTTGGGGAAGGATTTTCTTCAACATGGTATCAGATCTGCGGTAGTATCTCAGTGTTTGTTCTGCTCCTCAACTAGCTGAAGAGAAATTGTTCCAGTATTTTTCATATCCTGAAGGATGTTTTGGTTCATACCTGGTATTGTGTAATCTAACATACACTTAATGAACATATGTAATAAAGTGGGAGACAAAACAGCAAAATTGCAGCAACAGCAAGTACTAAAGTTTGATAATGGGATTGCAATGTAATTGTTACTGTAGGACATCATATTACACTAGCTTAATGTTTCTCTGACCTTCAAACTTATTTACGTGACTCATGAATCTGTGCTTGTTAGCAAAAAGCATCCTGCTCCCAAGTATGGGTCCATTATTAGGATTAAAACA
Organism: Petroica traversi; assembly: GCA_025920805.1. Classification (NCBI taxonomy): domain Eukaryota; kingdom Metazoa; phylum Chordata; class Aves; order Passeriformes; family Petroicidae; genus Petroica; species Petroica traversi. Next base: position 20,939 of record JAHLSL010013295.1, on the reverse strand, counting down.
TGGATTCCTTTTCCTTTAAAAAGATAGGAAATAAAGAAAATTGTGTTAATATAAATTACAGAACTGTTACTTTTGTCTGTGACCCCCAAACCATCATCAAGATAAGTGGAGAAAATACTCTTTATGTATTATAGCTAAATTCAGCATTTCCTAGATACAGTTTTTTCGTGGTGTTTAAAAGCCTTTTTTTATAAAACTGCATATTATCTTCCAGGATTTTTGGGTGGGTGGCTGTTATTACTAATATAACTTTTTACTGTAAGAAAACCAGATTAACACAATCACTTGGTTGTTAATTGCAGGCTGGCGAAAGAAAAAGTTATGTATGAAAAAGAAGCAAAACAGCAAGAAGAAAAGATTGAAAAAATGAAAGCTGAAGCATGTGATGATTATGGAATTAAGAAGCAGGTAAACTATCCTAGAACTTGTTTTATAAAATCCTAATTTGTTTTCATTTAACCATAGTCATCTTTAGATAGAGAAATCTCCTGTACTCTTTTCCAGACCCATGTTATGTAAATTATACTAAAATCCTGTCACTAAAAACGGCCATAGAAATTTCTTTAAGGTAATAAATTATAAGGATTACAGTTTGCATATATGTATATCGATTACTTAGTGTCAGAATGGCTGTTACTCAGTGTGTGAGGCCATCAGGAACTCTTTCTCAGAAATACTAAGAACCTGTGGTAAATACGTGGTCTGGATGGATGTTTGTTAAACCAAGTGCTTGCTGCCGACTGCAGATGTTACAGCAAAGTGAGAATGCCTGATAGTTAGTATGAAGGGGAAACGTTTCAGCTCTTAAGTACACCAGTATCCTTTTGGTAAAATCAGAGAAAGAGATAGTGGGTATTCAGATGTGGAGCTGCTGTAGTTTGTAGGGAAATCATAGATGAGGAAGGGTCTTCCTGCACTTTGGTCTGCTCAAGAGTATGGTTTAGTGTCACTATTACAGTATGATTACATTTTTTCTTGGAAGGTTTCCCACAAGGACAGTGGTTGCTGACAGTTGGTACATACCCTTTGGAAGAAAAAGTGTCACATTTCCTGCTCATGAGAAGAAGGCTTGGGTTTGGGAGATTGGTGTTTATTCTCTACAGAAGTATGAAATGTCTGTGTTCCACTGTGGTCTTTATAGTCTTTCAACTAACTACGTTATCTTTTGGTTACCTTTTTTCTCTGACTGTTTTCCAGATGCTTTCTCTCAAATCTTCACAGAAATCAGAACTGTAAACTAAAATTATTTTCATTTAATAGTCATAAACATAACCTTCTGGCGTTTTCTGTTCATTTTTAAACAATGGAAGAATAGGTTAAACAAAATTCAAATACAAAATTAACAATATAGGAGAAAGTGCTTTTAGAAAAAGCTAAACCAACTCTTCTAGTAAATTCATATTTCGGTCCGTATGTCTGTGTCCTGCCTTGCTTTCATTATGCCATGGAAATTTAGTACAGATAAAGAATTTGTATACAAATAAAGATCTGTATTTATAGAGTCTCAGTCACCAGACTGAGACTTGAAGACCTACAAAAACAGTAGCCTTTCTGAAGATCTGGTGCTAACTAGATCTAATGAATGAAGAACTATTTTTAGTGTTGCCCATTCATCAGATTGTTTGACTGCATCATGGCATGTCCACAGTGACCTGCAAGATATCATGAAAGTCAAAGGCAGCAATGGCTGTGAACTTCTGCTGAAATTAAATGTTACATACTCCTTGAAGGTATTGTCAGAGAGCAGTGATAAAAGCCTTCATAGAAAACAGTCCTGATTGATTCAGAAGTTGCCTGGTCCACTTTGAAAGCATCAGTTTCTCCAATGACATCTTCATTTCTTGTTTATTTAGTGCACTTTGCATTCTGGAAGTTGTTAATATTTTAGGTTATTAAAAATTTGGAGACTTCAAAGAAGGTTATATAGTACAAGTTGAGTTGCTAAGAACAACATTTTGGATACAGTAAAGACTGAGATGCTTTTCCGAAAAAATATCTGTAGTTACACATTTTAAGAATTGCTTCTAGTTAATAACTGATAATTTCTATTCTAGGGTGCATAACTCTTAAAATACTGTTGTTGTCTTTATTTTGGTAATGAAAACTAACATTTGGGGGATCAGAACAAATTCAGTCACTTGAGACGAGGAGAGTTTTAACTATTAGTTTAGCTGAGGTATTAGCTAAATCAGATATACATATATGTGTGTGTGTATTTATGTATTTATGTATTTATACACATGCGCAAATCAGTCCAGAGTTCGGGGGGGATTTTTGAAAAGGTTAAAAGCAATACTTTCTCTTGAGGTACTACTGTTTTCATTTAGCTTTCTAGTTACAACTCAGAACATGCAGTTATACATACAGAAGTGAATATGGAAAATTTCAGTTTAAAGTGAATAATACCATTCCTACAGCATATGTAATCTTTAGAGTATGCCTGTCCTGTAATGAGGGATCAGTCTTTCTCAGTATTTCTCTCCTAACTCCTTATGCATTGGGGCAACTCGTGGTTCCAGTGGACTCAAGTGTTCTCTAGCTGAGGCAGTGACCATCTGCGGTGGATGGCAGTTGTCAGCTACCAGCCCTCACCTGAATTGTCCAGACAGACTTGCTTAATGAGGAGCAGGTTCAATACCAGAAAAACAAAAAGGACAGTTTCCTTGCAGTACTAGTAAAGGCTGACCAAAATTATAATTTGAAGATTCCATTGTTTCATGCAAGAAGACTTCATTATTCGTATTAAAATACTCTTAATTTGTCCCACCAGGTGCAAATCTCTGGGTAGCAAGAAGTAGCGCAGTTCTACCTCTTTGCGGATTTCATCAGATTTCCCCGTAATGAAGTCTTAGTTTCTACACAATTGTAGCAATTCTCAATATGTGAAGACTTTTCACAGAACTCCATAATACTCCTTCGATAGAAAATTTTCACACAGTATCATTCGAATGCAGACTAACCTGTGGCCTTCTGTATTTCAGAATAACCTGTGGTTGTTGATGTTCATGTATAAATAAACATCCTGTTATAGCTTATGCTTTTATCTTGAGACTTGTGAGGCAGGGAAAGCAAGGTATCTACTCCATGTTTCCTCTCTCTGGGATTGTAGATATACAATGGTGGTTTTGCTAACTGGCAACGTTTTTATTGCTAAGTGATAAATTTTCAGTTTTTTAAACATAATTCTACAGTTCCAAGTTACTTCTTGAGTAATGTCATTTCTAGATGAATGAAAATTCCAGTGATTTAACTTAGAATTTAGTCTCTTCATGTCAAAAAGTACATAAGAGTATATAAAGTACCTCTTGTAATACACGGGTTTTTTCAAGTATTTGTGAAAACTCCAATATTTCTTTTGCTTTGTTGAGTGAAAGAGTGTCTTCTGAAGCAGCTAAAAAGACAGACATTTGGAAACTATTTCCTATTTTTGAAAATAATGTGAAAGATGGTAATTCGCTCCTATCTTGTTACTGGAGGACTTCTTGCAGAAAGGAAGGTTGTAATGTTCTAGAACTTCTTAATGGCTGTTTAGCCTCAAATATTCTGCTTAGTTTAGTTGGCTTTTTACACTCTTAGCTCCTTCCAGCTCTCCATCTGATTGTTTCAAAGTTTCATTCTTCTCACAGATTGTCTTGGATTAAATGTACAGTTTCACATCAGTATCATTATTTGCATAACTAGTTTTTCTGGCACCTAAGAATAGATGATCTTTGTTTAATAATATGAATTCTAGGTCTATGTGCTTGGTAAAGAGGCAGTGGAAATGTGAGTGAAGATCTGATGCTTCTCCTTTTGTATTTGGACAGTATCCTTTACAAGCACAGTTTGTTTACCGAAAAGAATTCTCTGGACTAAGTACAGGACAGTATTCCTAACAAAGACGTGGTATTAAAGATGCATTCAAACTTTATGAAAGAAACGAAAGTTTGAAAAATCACTACTGTGATATTCCTCTTTCTCTTCTGTTTTCCAAGGAGTTTTTGTCTTCTTATCTAGGCAAGGAAGTGAGTACCTTTTGGATTCCAGACGTTATGTCTTTTATGTCCTTAAGTGTTTTGCTTTAGAAGAAACAGGATTAGCCCTTACCTGAGAGGAACTGCAGAGAAAACTCATCTGGAATTACAAGTTATTACATCTAGAGGGTTTTCTCCTCCTCCTTCAATTTTCAAGCTAGAAGTGGTAGGTGGTTTGTTGTTGACACATGGCCATTTCTTGAAGCCCTCAATCACTGTAGCAAAACAGTGTCCTCCAGTTTTTTACTGAAGCTTTGCTTTAAAGGTCCTTCAGGAGTCTTTTGATCAATGTATTTGACAACTTGCCTACAGCAAGTGTGCTGTTGTATTTGCGGATAGCTCAAGCTTCTTTGGGCTGAAAGGAAGTAGAACTCATAAAACTGGGTTTCCTACAATTCATGTGTGCATTTGTGGGGTTTTTTTCTGTCCAAATGCACCTTAATGCTGTATTTCCTTTGAGTTCCTGCTTTCCCTATGCCCAGCTTCTTCCTACACTATCTGTGCTATACTACTCGCTATATCCCCTCACCACTGTCCTGGCCAAGCACATTAATACTACCAAGAGCCTATTCCCTGTTTTGCTGAGGGAAAACAAGTACTACAGTCGTGTGGATTTAAGTTTGTCCTGGGTTGGCCATATGACCTGTTTGTATCCCCAATCGTCCTCCTGCTTATGCTGGACATTAAGTTCTGCAGCTTTAAGTTGGTCCCAGAAAGACAAAGACAGTAAAGGTGGAGGAAAAAAAAAAAACCAAAACACTCGCCGTTTGTCTGCAGGATACTTTACTCCTACAAACCAAGGCCGAGAGAGACCGGAGAGGCTACATTCCAGCGGACAGCGTTATCTCTCTTTTTTTTTTTTTTTTAAACTCTCTCTGGTGTGGGTGCTGGAAGAGTTCACAGTGGATGGTTTCCTCAGATTTTTCCTGGCTTTTTTGCAGGGAGAGACTTTGTTTCTTTTGCTGGGTATTTTTTCCTTTTTTCCTCTTCCTGGGACTGGCTGGCATCCGTGGGCCCAGAACACCAGGGAACCCCCGGGGGGCCCCCCTCACTGACTCCTACAGCCGGGCCCGGCAATTGGCCCCTCCACTGGAGAACTGAACCCGACTCAGACGGACTCTGAATCTACCATCTCTTCAGAGGAAGGAGAGGTTTCATTGTTTTCATATTATCCAAATTTTTCCTATACTTGTGAATATTCTATTTGTTAAATAAATAGCTTTTTCCACTTTTCTCTAAGGAAATTCTTCCCGGACCTGTAGGGGGAGGGGTGGTTGGAATCAACGCTTCCTAGAGGAGACCCCCCAGAGCTTTCCTCCTAAATATCTGCCCTAAACCAGGACAAAGTTACAAAGGTGGATTAGCCAGCCAGTGGCCCTAGCATGATTATTTATTGTGTGCTACTAATCTTACTTAGTGGGATTACTAAATTTTGGAACCTTTGGTGTTTGTATACTTAGAGATTACTTTTTTTCTTTCAGGTCTCTTTCCTTCCACCAGATATGCCTTTAATTAGTCAATGGATTCCAAGTGTTTTACAGACTTTCTGAAAAAAAGTAGTTCAAACCAGTAGCACTTGTTTTAGCAAACAGTCACTTGCATGTCTTTTTCTTATCTCTACCACCTTTGAGTAGCTATATACTGTTAGGATTATCTGTGCAACAGAAAATGGGCAAGTGATTATGTGATGGTATTTAAAAGCTAGACTATGTATTCATTCTTGTGTATATAATTGGTACATCTATGACTCATTTACATTTGTCATGGTTTTTAGCCTATCTCTTCTTTTTAGAACACCACGTGAAACAATACTGCCATTAAACACTGTGACCCAGTAGTATATCAGGGAGTCTTTCAAAGAGCAAGGAGAACTATGGAGTTTGTGTGGAGGGGTTTTTTGTTGCTTTCAAATTATTCATAGATCTGCATATATCTAAATCTCTTGGTTAGATGTGGGTCAGCTGGGAAAAACCCCAAATCAACATACTCTGCTTCTGTTTTTTTGAAGCTGATAAAACGGGTATCTTTCCTTCCCTTATTTTTTAAAGTATTTTTCCTATTTCAGCTAGTTTACCTTTTCTTCCTATCATCTTCTCCCTGCTAGGCTGGGGGCAGGAGCAGTGAGCTGCTGCCTGGTACTTGGTTGCTGGCTGGGGTTAAACAATAGTCCTTAGCTGGAGCAGGAATTGCTCTGGTCTGGTCAGTGGAATTTGAGTAGCTGCAGTGCACATCATAGGCATGGAAATGGCTGCAGTGCCTGGCACTGGATTTTGAGTGGCTGTTGTGCTTGTCAGCCTTACAGTTCTGTCCAAAAGTTGGGCAGACTTTTGATAGAATTTGGAGAACAAGCACTTTTTAAAATCCAGTCATAAAGCTTTTATAATTATTTCAGCTTTTTACTGTACTTTTTACGTATATTTGTAAAAGTAAACAGTCCATCTGGGTTTATCAGCATTACTTGAAAAAAAAGTGGTTTATGCAGTAGTTAAATAACTTTTCCCCAAAATTCCTGTTCTAGTATCCAGCTGTTTGCAGCTCCTGAATAAAGTTCTAGGATTTATCATTCTTCTGATTTTTATTCATCATTGCATAACCATTGGCAAATATAAATAAAACTTGAGTAACCCTTGGAAATCAGTCAAATATTGTTTTGAACAGAATGATTTAGGTAGATTTGTTCATGTCTTAGAGCAGGCAGAACTATAGCTTACAGATTCTAGATTTACATGCCTTCCCAGGTCGCTTATCTAGTGCACATATCAAGTTACTAATTTCACATCATTTGCCAGCTGTACAACACACAAATATTTAGTATTGGCACAAGGAAGTAATTATTGGATATTCTCACTCCTGTAGGTATTCTAATACATAATGATGCATAAGGCATCATCTCATGCAGTTTATGGCACACTTCATTCTGTAGATGTTACACTGACTGATGAAAGTGTAAAATTAGAAACTGAAGTTTTTCTCCCAAAACCAAATGGACTAAGTGACAGTTAAAAACGTGATGATAATTTGTTGTTACATAAAGCCTTGCTGAATACATAAATGCATTCTTAGCTGTAACCTAACATCCCTGTTACAATGACCTTTTGGTACAGCATTTGGTACAATGACCTTTTGGCATTAATACTAGCAGGACAATACAACATAGAAATGACAGAAAGAAAAAAGCCATTTATAGGGAAGGCTTTCTGTTGTAGGTTATCCTGAGCTGAGGTGTTTCATATCTAAATATCTAACAGATTTTTATTTCTAAATAGATCTAACATTACTGAACAACTCCACACATCTTTCTTCCCAATGTTTGGTGTTCAGATCCAGAAATGCTCCATGAAATAATGTTCCCTTTCTTAAAACTGATGTTGTTTTCTTTAGGAGGTGGCAGGATTCTCAGATTCAGTGGGGTGCCAGTTTAGTAATTTTGTTCAAAGTGCATGGTGAGAATAATCTTTCTCCTAAAATGAAGCACAAGGATATGTAATAACTTTTTATGCATGATAAGCATCAAAAATACGAGCCTGCTGGTCTTTGCTTTTCATTTTTCTTTACCTTTGTCTTTCAGTCAGAGCCTCCTGCAGTCTGCACACAATGTGATCAATAACTTTTTTCATGCAGTAATTATCTCTATGGGGTATTATCTGAACACTCTTTTTCTTTATTACCCAAAAGATGCAGGAGATATTTATATAACCAGCTGATCCCATTTTGGATGAAGCTGCTTCATGACAGCAGGAGAAAGTTTGTTTTAAATAGACTTTTAAGCAAATGCTGAAAACCTTACTAAGCTGTACTTTTTTCCTAAGGGAAAAATTATTCTAAACACTGTCTTGCACTTAATACTTGATATTCAGTTAATCACAGAGTAAAGAGAAATGTCCTGTAAATTAACAGTTTTAAGCAATTATGCTGAGTACCTTTTAAGAAAAGAAGCCTATTCAGAAGCTAGGGGCAACTGTTCTGAAGTTCCTAGATAATGATTGCTGCTTTTTCAGAGTAAAAACTTATCCTAAAAGATAATGTTTCTATCTGGAATATACTCTTAATTTCATTGGCTTCTAATTTTTCACAGATTGAGATCTTACAAGAATCACGAATGATGATTCCAGACTGCCAGCGCAGACTAGAAGTTGCCCATGCAGAGCTTACTCAACTACTAGTGAGTATTGCATCACACCCCACTGATCAAGAAGTGCTGCAGTTCCTAGGTGCACTTGGATAAGCAACTGCAGCAAATGAAAACTGGATTAAAGAATTAGTTTCTGTAGGTCTCAAAACCAGCATCCTATAAGATACTGCTTTAGATAACAGTCTTTGCAGACTTGATCTTCAGTCTGTGAAGACTGTGTGTTAGAAACTGTCTTTCATGGTATGTATGCTCAGCATACACCAGACTCTGAAAATGTGCTAGTTCCATCATCAGAAAAGTCAGTTCGCCCACTTCAGGTTCTACAGATAGTGTAAATGTATCTGTATATACATATGCTTGTAAGGAACTGAAATTGTCAAAATACTTTGTTTACTACTCTTACTATGCTATGGCCAAGTCACAGGAGTCCTTGCTGAGTATTGCTTAATGTATTATTAGTGAAGTGAGCAGTACTTTTCTGTTTCTTAAGATACAAATACCTGCAGAAATAAAGAGTGTGTTGTACAAATAGATTCACTGAACCTATACTACATTTGGAGATGATGATGATGATGCTTATTTTAAAAGCTTCCTTCTCATCAAGAATTCAGCTACACATATTAGTACACAATAAATGGTATTGTGAGACTAAAAATACACACCATAAATTATGTCCCAGATACGTGATGGCTAAAATGCAAATATTTTTTAATTGAAAACTCAGGTGTCCTAGTCTCAGGTAGTTTGCCTCTACTGTTTGCCAGAATAAATGCTCAGTACCTGGCAGGATTTATGGTCTTTTTGTCATTCAGGTAATTACTGAACAGTTAGTCAGTCTAAATTTCAGTGGCATGCAGAAATGGTGCTATTGATTCATAGTTCACAAACCTAAAACAAGGAATGGAGGCAGTTACTATTGTTGTTAAGAATTTGGAAGTCTTCATGTGTTGCTTTCTGTGCTTAGCTCACCTTCAGTGCTTTTATTAAAATTTACTGTATCCTAGTGTGCTTTTCAATTGTCTGTCTACTTAAGCATTTTTCTAAGAGTACTCTTGGTCTAAAGTTTGTTCTTACTGGTTCTCTTGGTTTTAAATATTTAATACAATCAAATAAAGGTATGCATAGGTCAATCAAATCAATTATCTGGGACCTTAAGCAGGACAAAAGAATTTACCCGTAACACTGAATGTGTGTTTTCAAAAATTATATATGACTCATTTCATAGAATGGTTTGGGTTGGAATGAACCTTCAACGATCATCTGTTCCACCTCCCTTGCAATGAGCAGGAACATCTTCAACTATATCAGGTTGCTTTGAGCCCCATTCAGCCTGACATTGAATATTTACATCGATATGGCACCTACCACCTCTCTGGGCAACCTGTCCCAGAGCTTCACCACCCTCTCAGTAAAAAACTTCTTCTTCATATCTAGTCTGAATCTATTCTCTTTCAGTTTAAAATCGTCACCACTTGTCCTGTCACAGCAGCTCCTACTAAAAAGTCTGTCCCCATCTTTTTGTAGGCCACCATTAAGTACTGCTTAATGGTGGCCTACAAAGTGAGGCTGCTATGAGGGCTGCCCAGAGCCTTCTCTTCTCCAGGCGGAAAAAACCCAATGCTCAGCCTGTCCAGAAAGGGAGGTGCTCCATCCCTCTGATCATCCTGGTGGCCTCCTCTGGACTCACTTCAACAGGTCCATGTCCTTCCTGTGCTGGGAGCCCAGAGCTGATGCAGCTCTGCAGGTGGGCTCTCAGCAGAGCAGGGCAGAGGGGCAGAATCCCCTCCCTGGCCCTGCTGCCCACGCTGCTTTGGCTGCAGCCCAGGACACGTTTGGCTCTCTGAGCTGGGAGTGCCCATGGCTGGGTCATGTCCAGCCTCTCACCCCAGCACCCACAAGTCCTTCTGGGCAGGGCTGCTCTGATCTGTCCATCCCCAGCCTGTGTTAGTACAGGGTTGCTCTGATTCAGGTGCAGCACCAGCAGTTGGCCTTGTTTAAAACACATGAGATTCCCATGGGCTCTCTCCTAGAGCTTGTCCAGGTCCCTCTGGATGGCATCCTGTCCCTCAGATGCATCAGCTGAGCTACTCAGCTTGGTGTTGTCTGCATATTTATGGATCTTACTTTCTGTGTCATTAATGAAGACACTAAATAACAGCGGTAACCATACAGACCCCCAAAGGACACCACTGGTCACTGATCTCCATCCAGATGCTGAGTCACCAGTTCTCTGGCTATGATCACTCAGGCAATTCATTATCCAGTGAAGAGTCCACCCATCAAAAGCACCTCTCTCCAATTTAGAGAAGGATGATGTGGGGGACCATGTTGTCCACAATGACAATTCCCTTTCTGCAGTCTTTAAGGACTTCACCTGACTGCCATGACTTTTCAAATGTCATGCAGAGGAGCGTGGCAGCTACATCAGGCATTCCCTCAGGATTCCAGGAAGCATTTTGTCAGGTCCCATAGACTTAGGTACACTCAGGTTCCTCAGGTTGTCATGAACCTTTACTTACAGTAGGAGGGACTTTACTCTCCCAGCCCCTAGTCTGTAGTCCATCCAATTGAGAGGCGTAGGAAGAAGCTACCAGTAAGAAAAAACATTGTGGAGTACCTCAGCCTTCTTATTTGTTAGCATTTTTTACCTTCTTAAATTTAATCCCACAACAGTTATTTTCAGAGTACTCAAAAATGTTGTTTTTGATTACAGGAAAATGAAAAAGAATTGGAAGAAGCTGAAGAGTATAAAGAAGCACGTTCCATACTGGAGTCAGTGAAGCTGGAAGCCTAGCTGTTTCCCAGTTCTCTCTTTATATGCATTAGCACGGGGTCCATTCCACAGTTTCATTTGATTATGGCTCTACTACTATTGTTGACTTGCTAAAGTTCCCTTTTTGCAAACTGAGCTTTCTCTAACCGCAAGGTGCATCAAATAAAGAATGTCCTGAAACATTTGTGTGTTCCATATTCAGGCAAAATAGATATATTTCTAGTTCACCTCAATTAAAAAAAAAACAAAAACCAAACCCATTTAAAGCAAGTGTAATAGTTAATATAGAGAACTTAAATCTGAACAGTTCAGGCTAAGAAACAAAGTTTGGCCATATGAGGGACCAGTAAATGCTTTAGAATGAAATAGCATCATAGAATGGTTTGCGTTGGAAAGGTTCCATCTGGTTCTGACCCACTGACATGGGCTTTAGAAGCACCTTATATTTGCAATCATTTCAAGCCATTACAGCATAAAAATCTGTATTGAAAGAGAAGGTAGACCAAAAATAAGCCTTCTCAGTCCCTTACCTTTTTTCTATGGTGCAATTTTTCTGCAGTTTTATCAAGTACGTACTCCTTGTTTATCTTTGAGTCCAAGACGAAAGCTGACTTCAGATCTTTCTCAGTGTGCATGGCACTGAGTTGTAGAGCCCAATTCATACAGTTTACATTGATCAAAATTAATCTTTCTAGGAAAAAGAATTTAGCAGGTGACTTATTGTGAGTTGCATCTGCTATTAAGAGTTCTGGACTGAATGCTTTTCTTGAAAGCACCTTGGCCTAAGTTGATACTTTTTTGAACAAAGTTCAAACCCCAGGATATGAAAAGAAAGCTAATGGGTAAGGGAACAACACTTAGTCTGCCTGGAAAACCATTAAAACATTATGTACAAAAGCTGTGGTTTTTTCAGAGTAGCTTCTCTAAAGCAAATAGTAAGTTCCGTTGATAAACAAGAAAGCTTTTTACCTTAGTTTTTCTAGTTGGAAAGTGTTCTGGCATGTTTTTTAAAGGCAACACAAAGCACAGTGTACCTTTTGTGTGGTGCTAAACTGAATACTCAATAAAATTCTTTGTTAATTTGCCTGAGTTTGAGTAAGCTGCTGTTTCAGTACTTACTTACATACCTTAAGCATATTTAGAGTAATAGCTACTTCTCCATCACTCTTAAGCACTGACAGATGAACACCAAAAGACTGCTGATTGAATCAGTCAGAATGATCTACTTTTGAAGTGACCCCAGACCAGCACCACAGAGGGTTAAGAGGTGACACCTGTTTTGACAGTACAGTTTCGTAAGAGAACATGCTTACCTTCTTACCTTGGAATTGCCAAGCTGTGTTACACCACATATGAACTGCTGTTGAGGAAAACATCTTTCTTTGGATACTCATTTCACCCAGGTTCTTCTGTGAACCTTCACTGGAAAAAGTGGCTGGAGTGCAAAAATCAGATTGTGTGTCTCAGCTGACAGACTGCATCATGAGTCTACGTGCAGCCAGAATGGAGTGTGGTGAATAAATGCTGAGCTGAAAAGGTGTAGGGAGATGCCAAGTCTGCTGGGTAAAGCAGGGTTTAAAATAAAAATTGCTTTTCTTCAGAGAAAAGAATACACAATTGTGCAAAACAAGCCCACAGAAGAATGATGTGCAGTTGCTGAGAAATGCATATGAAAGCTAAACAGGTATGACCTATAGTGCTGAAGGCAAGCAGGACTGTCCTATGGCTTAAGCTGTCATTTAAATGAAAGTCACATAGCCTTTAATTACCATATAAGCTCCAGGAAAAGTTTCTTGGTGCAGTAGTTTCTAGGGTGAGCGGTTTCACTTGTTTTCACTTGTCTCTGTCCAAGCCATTTCCTAGCTCCCTGCTACTGCATCATGAACGAAGATGATACTCTGGCCTACCACTAAGTTCTCTAAAAATTAGCATGTTCTGTAGTACAGGAAGTAGCCAGCCTCACTGATGAAAATCAAGGTTCACACCTGAAAATACTTAGTCTCCAGATGCCTCTGGAACTGTAACTTCTGAAGGGACAGCAGCATTTTTTCAGACTGCCTTTAGGAGAAGGAAAGAGCTAACTATACACAAGTATTTTGGATTAAATCCAAAACAAGCCTAAACCACACAGCGCTGTTTTATTTCCCCATAACAATATTCTGGTTTGGCCCCCACCTTCACCATCTCTGGTGAAACTTTCAACAAAGCTGCAGTCAATTTATGTTCTAATACTTGGGCTATGGGATGTGGGAAGGGACTTCAAGTCCTTGGTCTAACTCCAGAGGTTCAGATCAAGGGAGATGCTCAATAACTGGACTATGCTTACTCCCAAGAGACTGGGTCCTCAGAATTGCCACATTAGTATGTCAGGTGGCTGCACAGCTTCTTAAGACTGGGCAATCACCAAGAATGTACTACTGAAATTGCATAGTCTGATCACCCCAAAAGGTACAGTTCTCTCCAACAGACCTGCATGACAAAAGAAGTACAATTTAATATATGGGTGGTACAAAGGTGTTCAGTATCTTAAAGGACAGTGTCAGAGATCAAAAGGTTTCTTACAAACTGGAGAAAGTTTAAAATACTTCTTTTAGTAAGGACATACTTAAATAAGAAAATGAAACAAACTTACACATAGCAGCAGCAATTTTCTACTGCACCAACGTGGGAAAAAGTAAATGCTAGACACCATTTCTGAGAGATACAGAAGAATTTAAGTGAATTACTTGCAAAACATAAGCTTAGCTCCTAAGAGATGGGCAACAACCCTTACACTCACATTAGAAAGGTGTTATCTAGAAGCATTATTGTAGCTAGAAGCTGCAGCTAAAAGGGATGAACAAATAAGGATTCAGAGGAAAACAGTGAAAACTACCAGAAAGACTGAAAAACTGTCTGTGCAAAAGAAGAAACAAATCCAGGCATTTTAGTCTGGAAAGTATTGAGGGTAGTAGTGGTAATGGTCTTCAAGCATATACAGAAGAAAGTAATTAAATATTCTTGGCAGACAGAGTAAGGTGCAATGAGCTTCAGTTACAATGAGAGGAAAAAAAATCAGACAGGTTCCTTCCTCAGAAAACAACTAAGACAAATGAAGCTCTGGAACACACTGCCCATGGAGGCTGTTGGAGATGCCTTCCTGGAGGTCTTCTCTTGACCAGGCAGCTCAGTCACTCACGACGTAGTGACTGGTGATCCTGCTTCATATTTACATATTAGGGAAAAGCATCACAAGGTGGAGGGGCATTCATCCTTCCTCAGCAGCACTTACCCCTCACTCAAAAATACAAAAGATTTGTGAAATTAGCTGCTTTGAATACAGCACAGATGAGATCCCCAGAGTCCCCTCAGAGGAGATAGTTCAGTGATACCTTCCTGACTTTCCAGATCTTGTACTGCACGTTCACTCAAGGTGAAAATGGTCTTCCTTACTGAAAGGACCACATAAACTAATTTTTTCTGACTTTCTACTTCCTATTCTCATTTCTGAACACTCATCAAACACACACAATGTCAAAAACACTTTAGGTTCCCACTTGTCATTTTATTTTATGTGTTAATTTGTGCACAAATGAGCTCACTCAGGGCAAAGATAGGAAGCCAAAAGTTTGAAGTGTATCTGAAATCAAAAGGATTGGAAGGCAAGAAGTGAGCTGTGGGTCTGCTGGAAACAACTGTGAGGGAAGCAGCAAATTTAGTTCAAAGTCTCACTGTTCATACAGATTCAGAGCAGGACTACAAGCTGAGGGAAGTAGGGGAGAAGAAAATGTGTTGTCCATGGCCCAGCCATCTTTACAGCCCTTCTCCCATCTGATCTCTCAGGGAGGCCACTGCTAAGGACACTCAACAGAAATTACAAAGAACCATTTCTGGGTTCTCTAACACGTGCAATCTTGGCTATGCTCTGTCATGTAACAGAGGTTCACAATAAATCCAAATTATGGGCTTAGGACTTCAAAGGTGATGGCAAAAGGGAAGTGTAATTGCCATCTTCCCCAGTTTTCTGAATACAAATACAAATCCACAGTGAAAAAAATCAGTTATTGAACTGTGCAGACTGCTTGACAGCGCATCTCGGAGGCCAGCATTTCAGGGCAAACATCAGCACTCTACAACCACTCAACAATAACATTTCCTTTAACAAAAAGAAGAAAAACTTCTACAGCAGTTTTGTTTCCTTACTATTCTGAAGTTACTGTAGATGTTACATTAGATGGAAGGAAATGCAGTAACCCACAGAAAGAGCCTCAGTTAATGAGGTTAACAGAGGCTGAATAGGTTGAAATTGGAAAAATAAGCACATTATTTATGTATCAATTACTACTTGCTCTCCATTTCAACAAAAGGAAATAAAATTTTCTCATCTTTCCTAACAATCCAGAGGCCTCTTTCTGCCCCTGCATAATTAGCAGTAAATTTCACCACAGCTCTCCATAAGCAATCAAAAAGGCTACCTAATTAAAAAAGTAATTAGTTTACACAGATAGATATGAGTGGGTAGATTAGTTGATGAAAATAAAATGAAATTCCTCTGGATGCTTTTAGTGACTCAGCTTTCTGCTCTTTTACAGCTTCTACACATTTCTAAAGAAGCAGCTTAAAAATGAGTATAAAAATACTTTATTTATAAACGAACAATGTCTTTCAAAACCAATTGGTCAGATTAGGCTTGTCTTCTGTTTTCAATACAGAAGATAAACTTCATATTTTATGAAGTATAAAAATCAGTGCCTCCATAAAAGGACTAATCTGTTAAGTTTCATTTTCTCAGGTCACTTACACAATACCTAGGCATTCAACTGAACCGGTGCTGAATCTGTAAAAGGAAAGTTTGAGCACTATCCCCCAGAACACTACAGAATTTGCAGGAAGCCAGAACAGCTCCTGACACCAAACCTGACCAGTGATCCTGGTATCAGCAGAAGTCAGAGAAAACATGCTGAGCAGGACTGCAGTTTTCCTGAGGGTAAACACAAACCCTTCACACTCCTTCCATTTTCCCAAATGAAGGAAACGTGGTGGCAGTAGAGAACTGTATTCTCACACTTGAGGTGGGGGACATGTGAGGAACACAAAACCAGTTGCCAAATTCAAGGGAAGACAAGTATAACAACAAGTGTAACAGTGATCCTTGATGAGAATGAGAAAGCTTTATCAGAGAAACCAGTGAGTTAAGAAGCTTCCTTCCTCAAAGGCTTTATCATGCCAGTGCCTGCTGATGGACTTCACCTCCATGAATGCATCAAATCCCATTTGTCACATTCAAACAAAATTGCAGTAACAACTCTAACCAGCGCAAGAGAGGAAACTGCCTTTTTAATGGTGTGGGGAAAAATGCAATTAACTAAACATTCTTTGTTAAGCAAATTAAACAGCTGTAAGCATAGGATTTATACCTTTTTAAATTAGGAAGGTTATAACTGATACTAAAGTTTTAAACAGTGATGCAAAAAATATACAACTACCGTATACTGAACTTTTGAAACCATTTGTTTTTTAATGTGCCAGTAATTTTGTTTGCCTTTTGTCTGCCTTTGCTGTCCACCAATTCAAGGAAAGCCAACTGGCAATTTCTGGCTACTGTGGACTTAAGAATCCACTTGGAAGACATCTGAAATTCCACATGCATCCTCAGGCACAGTAGATGGAGCCAGTGGGGAGGAAAGAAAAGCTTTTGGAGTGATGAAAACAAAGCAATTTTCACACCAAAGCTAACAAACCTCAGATTACTTGGTCAAACCAATTCTAAATTGGTAATTATCAACATTACCTATACGCTGTTCACCAGCCTACACAAAGTGAGCTGGTGAACCATGTCTGTTTCTGAATATCATTGAGCTTTTACAAAGACAGACCTAAAAAACCATCTCAATAGGTCTTCACTGTGCCAGGGCAAGAGGGCAGAACCCATGTCCTCAACTCTAGCCCCTTCAAAGGAGCCAAGATCTGAGCTGACATGGAAACTCTTCACTTTCATTAAAGTTACCACTAAAAGGAGTGCTGCCAGAGCAACGTCACAACACATCACAGAAATGAGGAGTCAAGGTAAGAATGGTGAAGTTATTTCAAGACTGAACATTCTGTGGATAAACAGAGGATTCCAGTCCCTTCTGCACCAAACACAGCACCTTACAGAAAGCCTCCAATTAACTTTTAATATAGAGCTCAATTGGAATGAGACCAACACTATTTAGACATCCAAATACCAAACTTTACTCACAAATTACAACTTCATCATCTGCGTTTGATTAAAAGCACTTCATAACTGGCTTAATGTCCAAGAGATAGAGTTGCTTCATAAATAGACAATTCAATTCCAAGTTTATATCTCCTTCATGAAGCTCAAACAGGAAAATGTAGAGGATGCTCTCCAGGTCTGCAGGCAAAAGGAAAACCCACACACTGTCCAGATGCTTGACAAGCCAGCCAGACAATCTGTATCTTCTCTTGGATTATTAGGCAGAGCAGCAGACCACTATTACCAGGACAGGTTACCAATAGTACCACAGTTTCATTTTGTTATTACTCAGAAAATTAGTTAGTCTCTCCAACCCTTACTTCACTTTGCCACACAAGAAAACCCCCAAGAGACCCAAAAAAACCAACACCACCACCACCACAAAAAACAAACAAAAAAACCCCCAAAACAACCAAAAAACCACCTCAAAAACACCCCACAAAAACCCAATGCAAACCTAAGTGTTTCAAGTTTGTTCTCTCAGTGGTGATGGCACGATTATTTCATTTTAGTACTTCTGTCCTCTGGTATAAATGAACAAACTACACTAAACTGAAGAAGCAGAAGGACTTTTTTATGCACAAGCTTCAGAACTTTGTGACAGTTTTAAGCACAGAAGTTAATTATCCCAGGATTATGCAGTATAATACAGTAATTAATACTTTTAACCAAGCAGAGGGAATTACTCCCTCACAAGAGAAAAATCACACACATTGCAAGATTAACACATGAAGGTACTTGAAATCTCCAGCTGTCTTTATAAAGTCTTCTTTTTAAAAGTCTTTAAAGTCTCATGGTAATGAATTGATGAAGAGCTCAGGTGGAGAGGAGAGGGCAGGAGGAAGAGGAATGAGCTGAAGTGTCTATTGCCAGGTAGTTAGGCTAACTCAGGATGCACAAGACTTGGAATACTGGCTGAAGATAATTCAAATGCATATCTCAAGCCAAAGAGAGAACCATCCTGCCTTCTGAAACTCAAAAGCTGCCCAAATCTACATACACTGTGCTAAAAATAGAACCATGGCAAGATGATCACAAAGGATAACATGCTTTGCAATCCAGGACAAAAACCTTATAAAGATGTTACAAGTCAAAACATTTACCCTTTCAGCTTCCTTTCGAGCTACAACTAGGTAAGAGAATTTAACCAATGCTTACATGGAAACCAGCCTCCCTCGAGCTCTTATTTCCACTAGGAATCTCAATAAGCAATCCAAGGAGCCCACAACTGTTTTCAAACACTGAATTCAAAAAGGAACACACTCATCCTGACTATATCAGGCTGTTTTAACTCTGCCTCTCTAATTTTCTCCCTGCAGAGCAAAAAGCAGGCAGCACAGGAGAGAAGAGCAGTGACAGCTGGGAGCCATCTAAAGTAAGGAAGGCCATTTGCAAGGAGGTTTCCTCCCCCAGCATGTCACCATCCCTTAAAACAGACTCTCTCCTGCTCGCCCTCACTGCTTCATTAGCTGTAAATGATGTGTCTTAAGAAGAAAACAGGACTCTTCTAACATTCAGAGAGATCAGCCTTGCACAAGGAGATTTTATTTGCTGATTACCAGCAGCCAAGCCCCACACTGGGTTCTGGTCCCTTCCTAGTTTGGACACTCCAACTCTCTAGTTCCTCACCCTCGAAGAGTGGAAATTAAAACACCACCCTTACCTCCAAAGCTAAAAAGGAAAACCAAACACTTCCACTTGAAAACCACTCTCACACCGCCCATTTGAGAATTAAAAACATAGTAATTATGATGGAGTTGCTGGACTCACTGAACAAGGCCACTTTCAGCCCAGTCTTACAAGATGCCCCTACTGCCATCATGTTCTGCATTCTCTGTGTCTACCATGTCAAACTCCTTCATGCCGTGACACCCAGGTGTGCCTTCACAGAAGTTTACCCATCCAAGTAATAACTATTATCCAAGGCTGAAAGTAATTCACCTAGACACTTCATTAATTCCAGGTAAGGATGAACTTAGTCAGACACATACCATGCTTGTGACATGTCACTGCTCCCCTGTGTTGAGTGGAAGCCTCTGTTCCTCAAGGACCACCCCGCCCATGCTTGTCAGGAATGAGACACCCACATTCAGGCCAGCTGCAATCACAAGACCATGAGCACAAGAACCTTCTTTCTCAGTCAGGGTCAGGCAGGCAGAGGAGGTTTCAAGGCTTTAATAATTTCATGTCTGGTCACTGTTCTACAGATAAATAAAGTACTTTTTCTCTGCCATACTGCTGTTGCCCAAACACTGTTTCTCCCAGAACACGAAGGGCCTTCTGCCCATTACAAAATCTGCTACCTTATTCACAACTGGAGCATAAAGAAAAACTGGTTTTCCACTCTGTAGCTTCCCCACCAATAGAAGACACAAAATTCTGAGTGCTGACTCTCAGCTTACTTTGTGGCACCCTGCTTACAGTAAACACCTACAGTAGATAGCCTGTGTTTTCAGCTGAGAAGGGACAGGTAGCTTTAACGCTTTTTTGAGGAAACCCTCAAAACTTAGGCTGAGGTCTGTAAACATTCTTGCCACAGCTGGAGCATTAGAAAACTCTACCGTATTCACAACAACCTTCTGAGACAGAAATGCTTCTTTGTGTAGAATGTACTTTCAAACACTGTAAGCCATGACTGAACTATCAACCACTGGTCAGGAGGAGAGAGACCTGCAGGCAAAGGAGTTTGTGTCAGTATAGAAAAGAGAACACAGCCTAGGCAAACAATGCTAGAAAGTGGAAGAACTGGTCTAAAAATGAAACCCCAAAACTCAAAAAGAGTATTTGTTGAGAAAGCATTTATCTTTTTCCAACTAGTAAGAGTCTCCTGGTAATACTGATTCTTTTTCCTAAACATAATCTGCAATTTCTCCCAACAGAACCAAACATTCCAAACAGAAAAGTGTTTTCTCCTAGAAGGAAAAGAAAAAAAAATTACAACCTTACGAAAGTTGTCCCTTAGAAATAACCTGGTTATGGTCATAAACATAAATATTGCCAACGGGATATCCTGAACTAGAGTCTGGCTGGTGCTGGCATAACTCCATTGTTGCACAAAGTACCAAAATGGGAGACAAATGTTACTGTTTGGGATGTGTGTGTGTGTATCTATCTATCTATCTTTATAAACACCTTAAGATTACAAACACCACTATAGTGAAAACACAGAGGTAGTCAGTAAAAAAAACAAACAAACAAACAAAAAAACCCAAAAAAACCACACCCAAACCAAAAGAAGCAAGCAAACAAACAAAAAACCCAATTAAAAAAACCAAACACCTCTCCATGGTAGAAGAGTCGGACAAGTCTTCAGCCCAGGGTCTCATCAGTGCTCCTGCAGATCTCCTCTGCTCTTCTGCCAAGCACAGCCTCCCCGCATTTTTTGCTAATGTCACACAGACTTTGTTCCTCATCAAGAAACTTGACCTTTATATCTACTGCAGGCATCAGGCTGAAATGTTTTCAGTGATAATGAGAACAAAATGTAGATTCCATCTCTTCTTTAAGTTACTGAGCGCATAAGCAGAGAATGACAAATACCCTGGCCTTTATTTTAGTATTTCATATGCAGGCCGTTTTTCTTGATTAGACGACAAAACACCAAGACGTGCCCCATTTTACACTATTAAAAACCGAACACAAAGCTGCGGGAGGGAAGGGGGGGGGGGGAAGGAGACAAAACAACGCGTTTCCTTCCGCCACGCGGCAGAGCCCTCACGTAATTTCGGCGGGGAGCAGCGCTGTTCCCGGTTGTTCCCGGGGCGGCCCGCACGGCGCTCCCGC
>JAHLSL010013292.1:26964-38529 GCA_025920805.1 Petroica traversi | reverse complement strand
GGGAACGGGAAAATTCTGGGCTTCTTTTTTAACTTATGCTCAGATTATGTGGCTTAGAGGTCAGCCTGTCCCAGTTTGCTAGAGGATGTGGAAGATACCAAGAGTACTTAAAATAAGCCAGAAAGCAGTAAACTCTGTCAAGCCATCCGTGCACTGCCATGACATGGGCAAGCACACACAGTTGCCAGCGGCTGCTTGGGACTGGGGTCACGCAGAGGTCCTGTGGGGCAGCCTCCCTCTCCCACAGCTTTTCAAAGACCCGGTGAGAAAGGATCTGTGAACATGCCACCTCAGCAGCAGCATTCCTGGGATCCTCTGCCATCTCCTTCTCTGAAATAAGTTGCTTTGCAGGGCACTGGCTGCTGCTGGAGCACTTTGCTTACTGCTTCCTCTTGAATTAATATGTTTATCATTAACAGCTCCCCTGTTTGGCTGCGGGCTTCTCACCAGCGAGGGCTGCGCTGAAATCCTGGAGCCTGCAGCTGGAGTCCTTGCTCAGGTCAAATTCCCAAGGGGAACCTGTAAAGCCCAAGATCTGCCTGGTGATAAACTTCAGACGTGTAAATAGTCTACTAGATATCGTCCTCTGGTGAAAATTAAACAGATGCTAAGGCACTCTCCCAAATCAATGCCCAGCAAACATAGCACAGCCCATCCCTCCAGGTCACTTCAGCCCCACAGCCTTTGTATCAGCAAAGTTCGGTCCTACTGAGCCCTAAAATGCAGCTTTTCAGCTGCTGAATGCACCTGACATTATGCTACTGCCTCAAAGATCCGCTTAAAATGCAGATGCTTCTTGCCCATCTTTTTGTTAATGAAGCCTAAATTTAAGGCCTTTAAAACAATGTGATAATGCCTCTAATTCTAAATCAAATGACACATGCTCATTAACTATAAGCATTCATAGAAATTAATTGATTTATTTTTTAATTTATGAAGTCACTTTAATGGACTCCAAACTCCAAATAAAAGTACTGAATAGGCAGCATTTCCTGCCATCACTAAAAACATCACTGCTGATGTAGTGGAAGCACATTTCATGCAGCAAGAATGCTTACAGTAAATACAAGTTAATTTAAGTAAATATCAATTAGAAGGAATTTACCCTGCTAAGAAACATTAGCTACAGATTGATCGATTCAGACAATTAGAAATCCAGACAATTGATCTTTTATTGATCCAGACAACAAGAAATTGAATCTTTCTAAAGGTAAAAACATCAGTTGGTTTGACATTTTTTTCCTCAAACCTGCAATTTGGAGTGGGAGGAGTGTAGCTGTGTTCCACATAGTTTGAAATATTTTGTAGGTGGAAAGGCACAGATATTTCAGCACGAGAGACAGAATCCCAGATTTTTAACAGCGCAGAAAATCACCACTGATCTCCAGAAATAAAAGTCTGACTTTAAGAAGTGTCATTTGCACACATGCCTGACTTAAGCCTAATCCTCTGCAAACAGCAGCCTGGGGGCCATTCCCCAAGCCAGTTCGTGCCCAATTTCACCTTTACCAGATGAGCAGGCTCACACCAGCCCCATCTCCAGCGGGAGGAATTCCAAGTAAAACCTGGAGCTGCTGCAAGGAGCCGCACCGGGGCTGAGATGCTCCCCCAGACCCCTCTCTGCACCGCTGCCTCCGAGTTTCTGATAAAGAGCCAGACCCAGCTCTGACTTTAAACTTAAAGATGCTTCAGTGTTTTCCTCTGCGGGCACAGGGGTGTCAGGAGCGGGGAGTTGGCCGCGGGCCAGCCCGGTAATTACTCGGTGCATTTCTGAGCTGTGCCGGTGCAGAGGTTATTCCCAACTCTTGAGCATCACTCCAGCCACAAAGAGCGGCCAGAAGAGCCCGGCCGAGCCTCGCCGGGAGTGGGGGAGATCTCTGCAGGCTCTAAAGTTTTCCGGGGATCCCTCAGGATGAAAGGTTCATTAACAATTGGAGGTTAATATTAGCATGATAATCGCTCGTAGCTCTTCTGGTGAAACCTACTCGGGAGATCCCACGCTGCAGGTTCCCATTTCCACAGAGAACATTTGTGGGTCTTTCCCAACCTGTGACGAGCAGAGTCCAGCCAGAGTTTTCCATTTGAATGCTTTTCCAATAGGAAATGCAGGGTTTTTAAAAAGCAGGACACTTGGGGGGAAGGGAAAGTTAGCTGAGCCCCAAATTGATGTTTATCCATTTGGTTGTTGGAAGACTGGGATGGATTTTTTTATTTCTTTTGCTGAAATTTTTGCAAGGTACATACTGTGTAGTCAAAGACTTTCAGGGAGAAAATTCAAGAAATATAATTTTATTATAAGAAGGGAGATTTAATAGGAATCCGTACACTCTTGGAAATTATCAATCTATTTAACATGAAAAAAATGCAAAAATAAAAAATCATATTTTCTAGATTAAATGTTTCAGCATTTCTTTTCCAAATAGCTTTTTTTTTTTTTAATCCAATTCTACTCTGAAAATACTAAATAATGCAAATGCTCAGTGAGCCACACAGTTTCAGGTCAAGGTAAAATCTTTGCATTGATTCAAAACAAAAATTTCCCTTGTCAGGATCCAAAGAGATCTATCCATCAGTGATTTTTATATATATAAAGGTGATGAATGTTACATTTTTTGCTATTGTTTGCATCCCATGCTCTTATCAGGGACAAACATACCATTTCCATGACAATGTATGTAATTTTTATTTTTTTCTAGCATGAAGTGAGTTAATACTCACTGTATTAAAATGAAGTGGTCTTTGATCAAGTGTTTTTACCTCTTGAAATCTGTTCAGCAAGAACAGAAGGCGGGAGTTTGAGAGCCAGATACAAATTTGAATAAGAAAATGAGTTATTTTACTTTGCAAGAAGCTCCAGTGGAAGAAATTAATTTACCTATACTCTTCCACTGCTGGGCTTGTCACGCTGCCCAGAGAGGTACTGTCAGTAACATCATCAGTCTCCTTAATGAGCACTTTTTTTCCAAGAGAAAAAAAAGCAAGAGAAAAATAAAGCTGAGCCTTTTACGGGGAAAAAAATCCTGCAGATAATCCACAGGGTGGATTTTTAATCCTGTGTTCTTGTTTTCATTTGCTGAGGTTGTTGGGGTTTTTATTTCTTGGAAACTTAGACATCAAAGGCAAGTCAGAATAGTTGGGTGCTTAACTAATTAATTAGCTTTGGTCTGAACTGCAAAAATATGGACAGCAAATTTCTTTCACTCCAAAACCAAAGGCAACGCTGAAAAAACATGAGTGGCCAATTGAAATAAAGCAGGCAGGATATTAGCACTTAAATAAAGATTCAAGTTGTGGAGGAAAAAGCAATTTCAAATTTATTAGCAGGGTGAGGTTCCATAGCAGTGGAGGCAGAATCTTAATTCCAAAACGCACCTGGAATGGGAAAACCAGCAAATTTTGTAAGTATTGTCAAATATATTCTTAGTTTCCATAATGCACTGGCAGACATTGGTAAAAAAATTCATTCTCTGAACATTTTTTGTTGGAATTATTTCAGTCATTCACAAACTAGTCACAAGTTTGATGCTCCCTTTTGCTGATCAGTTAGATTTCAAAGGCTGAGGAGGAACCAGGCGACAGCAATTTCATCTTAATTCAACTGTCAACCTTCTTACTGAACCCTGTACATTAGTTGGAGTGTTAGTTAGATTTATTGTACTACAAGGCAGACTTTTCACACGAGAAAATGGGGTCTTGATTAGTACTGAATGTGCATCATGAGAGATTCCTTGGATTACAAAATAATTACCAGTTTCCAACCAGCACTCCTGCGTCTTTTACCTTTATAACACTATCAACCAACTCAGTTGACACAAATTACCACATTTTGCCTCTAACGCATCATTTTATTTCCATTTACCACTGACTTAAGCACACATAATTACTAACTTAGGTCACAAACAAATGTGATGGACAAGTTTCATACTGAGCAAAATGTTTTATTACATGGCATTACTATCCACCTAAGTTAATTAATTAAAATTAACATAAGCTGTTGGCTAATTGCAGCCCAGGAGAACTTCTACTGCAACCAATGGTATAACATTGGAAAATTATCACAATATTTTAGAGCTTGATAAGTTCCAGTGAAAAGTTGAACATTATTAGAAGCAGGTTATCATGGTAAATAGACCAGTGCTGACTTTCAGCATGTAAAATAGATGCCCTCAGCTTTGCAGTTGGTGCAGAAGCAGCAGCAGCAGCAATGCTGTTCTGAACATTTCTGTGTTTACATTGCAATACAAATATCCTCTAAATAGATCCTTTTTCAGCAGTCTTCTGACTACAGCTGCGTGCAATAAAACCTTCATGATGACAAAAGCCAAAGAAATTATATTAATGCCAAAGAAAAAAATTGTGCAAAACTCTTGTGAGGAAGTGAAGAAGGGGAAAAGCAATCAGTGCATTTCATGTATGTGACTATAAGGCCCAGGGGAGACTGGTTTAATGATGTTGACTAAACAGAAAGTGGCAGCTCCATAAAGGTATTTAGGAACATAATTCTTACCTAGGTAAGAGACTACCTGCTATTTAAGTTGATGGAAATTTAAATCCTCCCATGACCTGCTTTTGTGTGCTTCCTTGGCCATGGTGGCATTTGTAAAAAATAAGGTTTTTCCCATTTACTAAAAGTTTTTTTAAAGAAATAACTAAACAAGAAGGGGATCCACTTATGGTACTTTTAACACCCAGAATTAAAGAGGACAGTGACAATCCCATGATCACCAGAACCACCCAGGAGGTGCAATGGAAGAAGAAGATCCTGAAATAGCAGCACCTTTGATGATCATGAGACACCACAGCAGGTGGATAGAGAAAAAAAGCTGTGTTTTGAGTTTCCCATCCCAGGCAGTCTGAGCAGCCTCCCCTCATGCTGTGGTGCTGCTCCAGACAGGAATAATGTTAAAGACAGTTTGGGGGCTGTAATGAAAGCCAGGAAGTGCAAGAAGAGGAATTATGTCTTTACATCCTGAGTCTGTGGCATTTCTCTCTCCTGCAGTCACAGTGAGTTGCCAGAAGCACTGGCCTGGCCAGCCCCAAACTCACAACTGCAAAAGGATTGTTTTGTTTCATTACCAACAAAAAAATCTTAGAATAACTCCATTTAGAAAGGGTCTCTGGAGTCAGGGGGCTCCAACCCTCTCACTCCAGACTGGTCCAGCTTCTAGGTTGGATCCAAAGCACTAAGCTGCAGCACCTGCCTGGGGATGTGCAGGTGGCAGCCACAGGGTTTATTAAAGCTTCCAAGGCCATTTTGCTGGAAGCAGCTTCTGTTTAAGGAAGGCACTACATTTTTTGTTCTGCTAAAGCAATCTTTTGGTTATCTGCTGTCAAATGTGTAATTCTGGCTGTTTATATAGCTCCTTAAAACTAGCACATAAATTTCAATTAAACCGAAAAATGCAGAGGAGGGGGAGGCTGTGAGGTTACCAAGTTTATGGGAATGTATTAATCTTTGACCTGGGCAGTATTTAATGCAGTTCTTTCTCATGTTCAGTCCACACTCACTGCCCAGTACACTCCTACCTAAATATGTATTCCTGCTTACCCCAAAGTCACACAGCAAACAAAGCAAACTGCTGTCCCTTTGGCTTTATTTGTAGGCAAAAAATACCTAGCACTGATATTCCTTTCTGTATTTTTATTTGCTGTTTTACAACCTTATAAAAGTCTCTTTTTCTACCTAATACTGCTTTTTTAATTAGTTAATGCAAGAAGAAATCAGAATGCATTACCTATATCATCTTTATTGCTTCCTGGTGTTTTGGTATTCCTGGGATGATTTCACTTCCTAATGAGCCTCCAAGCCTGAGACAGTTGAGCCATCTAAGAAATAAATCTTGGTTTGGTCTCCTACCCCTTTGGCAGACTGTAACTTGTGGCAGCACTGAAGCACAGCAACAATTTGGGAGGTTACCATCAATTGATTCTGCTCACAGCTTTGTTCCCTTATTTGTGTCCCTTCCCAATTTCTCCTTGACCTCAGCAAACACCAAATTTTATGTACATTTTTTTCAAGTCATTGACCTGGCATCACTCCTGCAGGCTGACACCAAAGCTCCCACACCAAATCTCCACCCTGACCATGGAAATAGGGGCAATGTCAGCTGCTTCCTAGACCAGGTGAAATAATCAGGCCTTTTGACAGTGAAAAATTCAGGAGAAATTCATTAGCACAATGAACAACAGAGAATTTGTATTCATCAGGGTCACTGGCATCCTTATTGCCCTTTTTTTCACTGTCCCTTGGCAGAAATTCCAGGCTCAAAAAGGCTGATGGTTAAATGTCCATGGCCCAGATATTTTCTTTCACTTTTATTGCCTGACAGAAGATTAAATTCATGTTGGTCCTGTTTTGTCCAGAAGTGAAAAAATAACATGAGAGTCATATAACAGTTCCTGAAATTAACTGTGACCTTTCCAAATGTCCTGTGCAATGAAGACTCCTGAGCTGGTTGAGCAGGGAAGGGTGAGTGTGTCAGACCATGCTGTCCCCAATATTTGGGCTGCTAGATGCAGAGGTCTGTGGCTGAAATTTATTATTGAATTTTCCACTTAACACTGAAGATTTACACCAAGCCTATTTGCTCTCCCCAAACCCCCCTAGATTAGCCTGCTGCCATGAACTCAGATGCAATATGAGGATTTAAAACTGAGTGAGAAAGGCACAGAATTGAGAAGCAGGTTGTCTTGTCTAATGTGTTTCGAATTCCATATTTTTTTTCTATATTTGATTTGGTAAATCCTATAGAAAGCTAAGCATAAAAATAGGTAGGTAGGTAGGTAGGTAGGTAGGTAGGTAGGTAGATAGATAGATAGATAGATAGATAGATAGAACAAGCAAATAAATAAACAAACCCCACCCTCTTTGGTTATTTTCCTCACAACAAAAAATCTGAAATATTTTATTCCAAGGGTTGGTGTATCATGATATTTCTGTTCTGCTCTCTCTGACTATTGACAAAAGTAATCCTGCATGTTGTTGGTTGAGAAAGAAATATTCTTTATCTTTCTAACAAAGGTTTTAGTCCTACAATGTTGGGTCAAAGGGTTGCACACTGACCTGTGAAGGGAAAAAAAAATTTCCCATAAAATTTATGTCTTTCAGAGTTACAATAATTTGCAATTATCTAATTCAGCATAAAAGGCAAACACAATGTCACAGGGCCTTTGATACTATAAAAGGTTCTTTTTGTGAAAGGCCTTTGACCCCTTCTAATCCACACGCCAGGTATTGCTGATTTAATTGCCTGAAATGTAAATATAAATTGCTCAAGGTGTCTTTATGCTAATTTTATTTATTGCAATTGGGTTTTTTAATACATGGTTTTTTCACTCTTAAGTGTTCCTGTAGCATTTCTATATTATTTTAATGAGCTCTGCAAAGATACTTGTAGCTATATAGAAAGAGTAATAACTACTGTGAATTTGATAACATTTGCTCAGAAACACACGTGATGGAGAGAACAGCACTGTCTTCATCGCATGTTCTGTGTGTATATATTCATGTGTGTTCTGCAGGAAAATGAATTACATCTTCCTGAATATGTCTCAGGAGTAAAATTTTTCATATTTAAAGCATGTGCAGCCTTCAAATTTTTAATCCCTGTTGAAAAAATGAGGTAGTTTTTGCTATTGGTGCAATTCTTTCTCTTAGACCTTCTGTCCATTCAGTCCTTTTAATTCTTTGTCATCTTATTTAGTTTGGAGCCAATAGCATCCCTGTTTTGCCAGGCAAGTGTAGCTTAAAGAGAAACTTGAGCTGATTTTCTATGACAAAAACTTAATATAAAACTGAAGTAGTGAAATAGCTAATTTAGGGCTACATGTGTAAAAGAGCAAAAAGAGAAAGAGAATCATGAAAAATAGTGAACTAAAGTTTCTCAAATTTTTTTTTCCAAGTAGTCCTATGCAATTTCCCCTGCAGCCTAGGCATCTATGTGCCCTCTGCTAAGAAATGTGAGTTGGCTGCTGTAAATATTTCCTCATCCACATCAGGATTTCTTGGTAACCCTGGTGAAATAAAACAAAAGGATACTTGCTGTAGAAAGCTTTGATGCCTTTTAATTTTACATGGCATTTTACTGTTACCAATTAATATACATTCTTCTCACAAGAGTCTAAAAAAGGAGCAGGAAGCAATAGGAATGATTTTTACCATGCTAAAAAAACTGAGCACAGATTCACACAAAAAAAGACAATCTCAGTCTAAACAATGACAGGCATTGTCTTGCAATAACATCTGAAAATGGAGAAGTTGCTGGCCTGAGGTGAATCTCAGGGCAGTGAAGACAACCAACTTTCAAAACATTATTAGCTACCATCAATAACTCTATCTTATTAAAATCTCCAGTGATAGCACACATGAAATCACCTTTGTTAATGGAATACAAATACAATTGGTGAAATCAGGCTGGCTCTTGCTCCAGAAAACATCAAGCAGGGCGTTTGGAAGAGGGGGCACTCAAATATTAACACTGGTCAATGACACAAGTGCTAGAAAAGAAAGGAACAGAAAGAAGGGAAAAGAAAGGGCAGGGGGAAGAAAGGAAAAAGAAAACTCCAATTAGAAGTATCCTGGGATTATTAGAGATAACACTGCTCATATCCAATTAAGATGAAAACCATTTTACCAGTTTAATGTGCCACCTCTGGCAGTTTTGGTTTATTAGTTTTATCAGACTTCAGAAATGAAACTCACAGTGATATGTATGCTGTGTACTGGAGAGAGAAATGTTAAGGCTTAGAGATTAATTTGTATAGAATAAGATCCTTGAAACATTGTCCCTGAACCATGGGCAAAACACACTTTTTTGGGGAAAAATACTCTTTTTTGAGATATTCTCTTCAAAGGGTTTCTTTGAATATTACAGCAGGAAGTTGCCTACCTGGAACAAGATGTGTTAGCCTGCTTTGCTGCCCATATCTGCAGGGGTGTCAGGTACAGCCAGTCCAGCACCAAACCACCTCTCCCTGCTGGGGACAAGATGCTGATCCCAGGTCAAAATCTGGGTGCTTAGGAGAGCACTGAGTCTTAGCCCTCTAATTCACCTGTTGAACTCAAAATCTTTTCAGTTTTACTGGTCTGGAAACTCCGGGAAATCAAGAAGGCAAAAAATAAAAAATTGAAAAATCAAACACAATTTCTTTAATATCAGGTGTTTCACCAGCCAAAATTATGAGAGAATACTCTTGTAAAAGCTAGGAAGCAAAAGGAAACTCTCTTACACAGTATGAACCTGGACCTAAGAATAGAGATTAGATGGATGAAAAAAAACAGAATTTGGTTATTGTGGAGGTGAAAACTCATTATTGTTTTCATAGTAAATAATCACCAGAAGAACTGTGAAATCACCAGAGTAACATCTGTGCTGTACAGGCCTCTAAAGACTAAGAAGTTGTGGCAGCATATTTGTACAAAACAAATTCTTCCTCTAAGAGTACAAAACTCTCCTACAGCATTTCCACAACTTCCTCCTCTGGGTGGATCAAAAGTAGCTTTTATAAATCCCACTTCCTAACCAGGATAAAATTAGTTAGTTTGAATGAAATATGAAAATTTTGAACAGAAGTCTTTCCTTTTCTTTTTCTTTTAACTGAATTTTAAGCCAGAGAAAGCACTGAAGATTTTTTGAGCTCTCATTAACTTAAAATATGAAACACAGCTCAGTTTTTAATTCTATTCAAACCAATGTCCAAAAATATAATTATAGGAAAAGCAACTGAAGAAGTTGAGAAGCAAGTGGTGTTTTCCAGTGTCTGTTTGCAGTCACTATATCATGCTCTTGATTAATTTAGGTTGCAAATCTCAGTTCAACAACAAAAGATCTGAGAGGAGTTTGTTGCAGTTCTCAGGAAATATCTGAGAAATGGATTTTGGCTTCTTGATCAGGTGACTACTTTAAAAATTTTAATTGGCTTAATCGAGGTGAGCTATAACAATGGGATTACAATAAATAAGCAAATAAACAGCCTAAATCAAGGCTGCTAATATTTTGGAAAACCTGCTCCTAAATATCAAGGAAGTCATATCATGGAGTTCACACAAGCAGTGTTTATGCACAAGCTGAACTATAAGAAACTTTACTGGGTTTCCAGCAGTGAAACCTTAAACTTGATTACAAGAAATCACAAGTAGTGGGGTTTCTTTTAGACCACTGCAGCTTCAGAAGTAAACACCTTTACATATATATATATATATATATATATATATGTGCAAACACAGAGATATGTATTGTGATTACGTTTCTTTATCAAAACCTCTATTTCATGTATTTATTTGCACTCTACTTCCAACATTTCAAAAGAATTTTAAAATCTATCACAGGACTAGAGGCTGAGTACAGAGAAGGTCTAATCCCACTACTGCCACCAATTTTCTCTATGAGCTGGAAAAATGGAATCCAGAACAATAAAACTCAGGTAACATACAGTCATACAGTCTAATGGCAACTATTACACAGTACTTTAAAAATGTTTCCATTATGAGCATTGACACTATAGATTTTATGAATTATTTATTTGTTCTGAGGGTTGATGCTCTTATGTTTTCCACTTTTAGGTTACTACAGGTCCAAAGTTTGAGAAACATTTCCACAAGTGCATTTTCTTTCCCTGTTAGGAAAAAAAACATACCAAAAGCATATAATTTCATTGCATTGTTAATCAATACATTGAATAACTTAAGTTGGACTTCTGATATCAAATTAACAAATAAAACTTCCCCTCTAGGATCACTTTTATGTAGTCTTAAAATATCTAACGAATTAATTGTGAGATAGAACCCATCACACTTTTTATTTTCACCACCTTCAGCATTTGTTGCTCTGTAGAATAGGCTGCCCCTTCTTCAGAGCCACATGAAAAGAAAAAAAGACTCTGAAAAATATCCCTGCTAGCTTAGTCACTGTGATTAATCTAGCTAAAGGTACATGAACAAAAAGAGAAGGGTCTTGAAGTCAAAAGGCCCACAAAGTATCTGAATCTCTGATTGACTTCAAGAAATGTATTCAATTAATGTCCTCCTTCTGCTAAAATCCCTACAATAGTTTCCCTATTTCTCAATCTATTTGTCTCTGAAAGAGTTTCATGTCTACCCACATATAAGGCCCATAATTTGTGGCTAAATGGCAACTGCAGCTCAGTGCTGGAGGCCTTTCCTCAAATTGGTCTTTAATTGGTATAATCAGGAGCTTGAATTATTGGTTCAACCAAAGGAAAAGTATTCATTTGAACCAACAGGATCGCTCTCTCTTTTTCTTTTAAATTAGCAATAAATTAATGACTTTTCAATATGTTAAAGAGAAACTAAAACCTATGCACAAAAGATGGGATTCATTAATAAAAGCCAGTTGGTTTCATTCTCATTAAGGAGAAGAGCATTTAGGCAGCGACTTAAAGTCTTAAAAAAAAAATAGCTAGGGAGAAGGAGTACAGACTTGGGTGGGTACAATTGAAAATCAAGATAACTTGAACCGTGACCTGAAGAGATCATCAACCTAAGAGGACTTTGGGCTGGCTTCCTTTATCCCATACAGCCTCTTTTCTTTTGCAAATTCTGCTGAA
>JAHLSL010013292.1:0-26954 GCA_025920805.1 Petroica traversi | reverse complement strand
ACAGATAAACAGTTGACTGGATCCTTCTAAACAATCATGAGATACATTTTTTTTATAAGCTGCTCTTAGAGGGCCCTAATTCATCAGCATGGATGAAGTCTGGGCTCTCTTGCCTGGCCAAATTCCCTCTGTTTTTCCCAGCGGATGCAGCAAACAAATTGCTGGACAATTATACACAGTGCTCCACCTTCATTTTCATATTGAAAGGGCCACCAGTTTTGAGATCAAAAGATCAGCCATGAGACACATCCAATTTTTCATCAGATTCTTGTGAGTTCTCAGAATTATTTATTTTATTTCCAGAAAATCCATACTCTCTGCCCTGCTCTTTTCCTGCTTGGTTGCTTTACATTTCTGTTCCCTCCACAACTTCTTTTTTTTTTTTTTTACTCTATTTATTGCATGTTTTTCTTGGCTCATTCTCACTTTCCATTTTTCATTATTAGTTTTTTATGATCTTCTGTTTCCTTTTTTTTTCTCTGTCATGGCTGCTCTCCCAGTTGTTCTCCTCTGGGGCCCTGACTTTTCCTTAGCTAATGAAACTAGAGCTGCCTACCTCCCTTGCTTTTGCAATCCAGCTGTTTCCTTTTTAAAATATAAACTCATCTTTATTCAGTGAAGTTCCTGTGCAGGGTCTGATCCTTTAAGAGGAGATTGCATTTTGTGACATCAAGTAGGAGGGAAAAAATAAACTTTGCTGTAGGAAAAGCCCTTTGGGTAGAAATCCAACCAGCTCACTCTTGGAAGGCAGAGCCTTCTCCAGTAAAACTGGGTCGTTATTTTACTTTGGCACCTTGATATTGCAAAAGTCTCCATGTCAGTCTCCCCTCCCTTTTCCTCCTAAAACCTCCCACCTTGAAAGCTTAACGTTTCCTGGCCTCTGTGAGAGTGTAGTCCAACTAACACCACAAACCTGGATTTTATATGATTAGTCAGTGAAAACTTGCCAACTTTAGGTGCTGCCTGCCAAGTCAAGTCAATTTACTGTAATGCTTTGACTGTGCAAGTAGGCCTTAATCCCCCTTTAATCTCCAGTGTACCCTTGACATCATGGAAATTACTTACAAAGCTAATGTCATCAGATGATCCATGTTAGCTATTTCAGTGAATGTTCTTCTGCACAATAGAGCAAGTTTACCTTGCAAGACACAGGCCTCAAAATATTTTTGTTTAATGAGCCCAGCAGATATCATCTTACAAATGGGGAATGAAAACTCCTTCTTCTGCACTGTAACTCCCCAAGCCTCATGTGACTTGGAATTTACATGCTAGCCAAGCATCAGGTCAGTGTATTTTATTTCATGTCTGATTGATTGGATAAAGAAATTTGCATAGTAGCCACAACAGCCATGAGTTATTTGGAAGGCAAGTTTCCCTTTTCAACTCTGCAAGGCCCCTCTTGTGCTGAAAACATTTGTCCAACATAAAAATTTCTATAAGAATAATTTTTGAAAGTGTTTTGAGCCATCAAGGACATAATGGAAATGGAAAAATCAGGCCATGCTGTGTGTGGGGGAACCAAGGTGAAAATCAGCATGCCTGACAGCAAGGAGCCAACTCTGGTATTATTTATTGACATAATAATAAGGAATTCCATTTATATTGCTGCCTTTATCTCAAAATGGCCCATAGTTCTCCACGTACCCAAAAAATTATGTGGAACCTATGTAAAAGACTTGTTTCAGCCGTGACAGGATCAGTGTCAGTGCTGGGAGAGGAGCAGGACACATGGCCATCTCCCAGACAGCCTGGACTAAGGCTGAGGCCAGGGTTTAAGACAGGAAGTGGAAGGAATGCTATACACCCTCACATCCATAGGATGAGCTCATGGTTTGGAGAGGAGCGAGGTCACTGGGGTCAGCTATCTCCTGTAAAAGAAGGAAAGTCTAGAGGGCTCATTTTAAAGGTCTGCAGAGGTGAAGCTTGTCCTTGTGTCAGGAGGGCAGTGCTCTGCAATGGCAGTTTGTGATTAAGGACTGACTCATTAGTGTTTTAGAAGGGAAGAGGAGCACTTACAAATGCTCCTTCCTGGGTCACTCAAGAGGCTTTTAGGAGTGCCTCATCCCAGCACCATCCTACCTCTCCCTCATTTAGGTTTGACATTGCCCTTTGAAAGCCAAGGAGATGTCTAACATTCATTTGCTTGGGAATAGGACCAGATACTTCACTTGTGATACAAGATGAGAAAATAACACACAGCAGAACCCCTGTGACCAGACAGACCCTGAGGAAAGAGAAAATGCATCTATCAAAATGGAAGCACAAAAGATTGCTGTGCTCTATATCTGTGTGCAAAGCATCTTCTTCAATTGCAAAGTGCAAAATTGGATGTGCAGGACCAGTATTTACATAGGCTCTTGGCACATTTGAGAATAAAACACCAACTTTCCTTCAACATATGTCTCCAGTCAACTAAAACTTTGCTCTCTGTGAGAGATCTCTTTTCTTCCCCAGATATGTGACCCCTGGGACAGCGAACGGCGGCTCCATGTCAGAAGACATTAAAACAGTTGAGGGAGAGAGTAAGATACAAATCCAGATTCAGAGTTTACATGGTGAATAGATGTCTCCATCGATGGTGCTAATCTGTGTCAGTGAGAGAAAGGGAAAATAAAAATTAACCTGGGCAACAAAAACTAAGAGTGTGTTTAATTAGGAAGGTAAAGTACAGCCACCCTGTTGGAGATTTCACTAATACACTGAGCTCGCAGCCTCCCAAGCTCTCGCAGCAATTTTTAACTAACAGATGCAGTCAAGCTTTCCATTTTATATTGCCCTCATAACTCATGATACACAATCTTGGGCTGCTTTCAGAAGGTCCAGCTTGCAATTTCATTCCAGAGCTGTGGCGCTGCTCTGCTGCCAGCACCTGTGCCCGACATCTGATCTTAGGGCTGGAGCACATCCTCTCCCCCCTCTTCCCTCTGCGGGACCAGCCATGCCAAGCCAGCTAAGAAGTATTCCAGCAGATTATGAAGTACAACTATCTTGGCCCTCGCTGCTCAGAAGAAACTGGACCTGGCAGGAATTTTGCATGCCATTCTCATGGGTCTAAAGCGAGCTCTACGGGTAGGCCTATGCAGCAGTTTCTGCCCATGTGCTCATCTGTGACCACGGGACACGTGGAGTCCGAAATGCTATGATTAGGTCAAGGATAATGGCAGGGACAACTGCTGCATTGAAACATGGGATCAATTAAATGAACGCATTCTCAGAAAAGGTGGCAAAGACGTAAATGGGAGTTGCTGATGCTTCCAGAGAATGGTTTGAATTACTGAATCCGTACAAGGACGGGTGTACCAAACATGAAGGAGAGAGGAAACAGGGAAATGCATCATGTTGAGTGCTGCCTCAGGAATATTAAGGCCTCCTAAACAAAGGCAATTATCTCCGAGCCAGGCGTTTGGATAGAGGGAAGTATGAGCCTAACTCTAAGCTTCCACAACTCTAATCCTCCTGGGACAGTGACAGGAATGAAACAGAAATCCCTCAACACTGTCGCTCTTTTTATAGATCCCAAAGCAATGCAATGAAGAATGGAAAAGCACTCTGGTGTCACAAAGTGCACAGGAGGGGTCACAACAGATCAAATGATTGAAAAGGAAAATATGAAATTCACCTTCTTCTGAACTGTAAAAAATGGGGGGGGGGGAAAGAAGGTTCACCATTCTCTCTCTCAACTAAAGGATCTAAAAGGGCTTCCTTTTAGTCAGTATTTCTTTTCAGAATATTAGAATCCCCACAAAAAATCCTGCAGCTGTTTTAACAGGAATCAGTGGGCATTTCCCATCAGTTCTGAAGGTCAGAGCTCTGACTCCTGGCTGTCAGGCAGGTGAGCTAAATGGAGTTAAGGCCAGTCCCACAAGAGGTATTGAGGCACCTCACTCCTACTGAAGTGCCTAAATATCTTTGTGGATATGGCCTTTGATCTTTGTATGGGCAGTGATCCCAGCAGAGAAATCTGAGTCCTCTAGATGAAATCATCACTTCTGCCTGATCCAGGGTAATTCCAAGGATTACTACTCAGAATATTGGGAGAATTGACTGCCATGCTGTTTCCAGGCAGACAGCACTTTAAAATACCCTGCTAACACTAGATGCACACTGAGCTTCCGTGTCAAGCTAAAGGATAGGAAATTGCAGTGAAATCCTATTAACCAAGGGCATTACAGTCATTAAGTGAAGCGCTGAATACAATTTTGTGTTGAGGAGCAAGAGGAAGGAGATAAAAAAGGAAACTACGTCTCATGAGGGAAGGGAATTCTCTGTTCTCTCAGAAGTAAACTTTGGGCTTTGGAGGCATCTAGAAGCTTCAGAAACAAGACATACAAGTGACACATGCTATTTTTAAAAATTCTGTAGTGCAAGGCTTCATGCTTGGTCTTGTTAGCAGCCCTGATACTTTATGTTCCCTTATGCCCTTTAATGCCAAGGGAGCTGATAGGCTTTATAGTCCTGCAAACAGGGAGCATTCCACCTGCATCTGCCAAAGCATTTAAAGATTTTATTAATCTGATGTTTTAATTGTTTTTGAGATTAGGAAACAGCAGGGCCTTTGTTCTGACAATCTGAGTGCTCCTCTGGAGAAGTGGCAGAGATTGTTTGGTTTTTGTATATTGAGGTTGTTGATAGGACAGCAAAAGGAACATGACTCAGTGCAGGTGATTCATAAAGATCGCAGAGTAGAAGCCAGCTTCTTTGGAAGCTCATGACATTTCACAGATCAGGAATAAAAATGTTCTGCTGGGTTGTCCCTGCACAGTAGCTCTGTGGGCACAGAGCTCCTGTTCTACCCATCTATCTGCTGTTGTCTGTCAAAAGTACAAATCATGTTTGCTCACATTTCAGGGCTGTTAAATTAGGAGCAAAGGACTTTTCCTCTTGGATTTTATGCCAAGTGAAGTAGGACATTTAGACTGATTATAGCTCTTTCCAAATGTCAAGGCAGGGTCAGAGTGGGATGAAAATGAGATTACCAGAGGCAACAAGAACAGAGAAGGATCAAAAGGAGAGAAAGACATAGTGTTGGGAGAAAAATGGAAATCAAAGTGGAAAAATCAGACTACCAAGTCTCTACCAAAAGCCTCCACTGGGCTGTTGAGGTAAAGAAGACCAGAAATTACTGTACAAGATAGTCCATAGCTGTTGGGTAAGGAGTGTCCCTGCTAGTCACCATAAATGTCCTGATGCAAGCAATAAAAAGAAAAGAACATGGTAAAAGTGTTAAGCAACTTCAGCAATGCCCTGTTCCAACCAGAAGAGAACAGGGTGGAGATAAGGAACTCCAAAGGGAAGCAATAATAAGATCTGAGCATCTGTAAAGCATTTCATGGGGAGGTAGCTACCAGGAAAGCTTGGATGAACCAGCAATCATTTGGCCTTAGGTGCGAGGGGATAGAGGTGGGTCACAGTGGAGAAATAGACTTTCCATGTGTCATGATTTGAGAGATCAAGTAGTACGAGATAGATCTGGCTGCTCTATGGACTCCACCTAATATGCTGTAGGGACTCCACCTAAATGTATCTGTGAGCTCCAGGGATGGTTCCTGCTTTTTCCATGCAGGATAGTCCAAGCTAACAACATTTGGAGTGCCCCTTTCCATGTATGCATGGGCTTTGTTGTTAGAAATGCCCCTCAGCCATTACCCAGCCCCATGAGTTTTACAGCAGAGCAGACACTTTATGGAGTGGCATAGCCAGCTCACCCTGTTGACTTTCTAGTAGCAATAGATTTTTTTTCCCTTCGCTTGAGACGCCTATGAGCTTATTTACAGAGTCAATTAACAAAAGATAACCTCCCATTGTGCAATCATCAATAAATCAATTGTGTTAATACTATCTCGGAATGTCCTCCACTATTTACTTTAATATTGTTGACTGTTGGCACTTAAGAAAGGCAGCACCTTCAAGTTTCACTTGATTATGGGCAAATGGATTTTGTAGTACCATTAATAAATATAAATTGTTTTGTAAAATATTTACGTTTGTTGAATTTAGCCCCTTGCTGAGCATTAAAAACTACCTCTTATTGAACATGTTTGACAACTACCTCAATAGAGTCAGTCCCACACTCTAAGACCATATTCCTTCCCCCTGTGTATTTTGGTGGCTTACCATTCTTACAGCTCCTTCCAACTATAAAGTGTAATTATTGATATAAACATAGAAGTTAAGACTTAATTAAACCATCCAGCTTCAGTAAAGTGCTTTTCTGTCATTTGGCAGATTCCTACCCCCAGGTATTTTACTTATCCATAGCTACATTTACTCCCAGTGAGTA
Organism: Petroica traversi; assembly: GCA_025920805.1. Taxonomy (NCBI): domain Eukaryota; kingdom Metazoa; phylum Chordata; class Aves; order Passeriformes; family Petroicidae; genus Petroica; species Petroica traversi. The sequence goes on along the minus strand of JAHLSL010013292.1, from coordinate 20,674 downwards.
GCACTTTACTCCACGAGCAGTGCCACTGCGTTCATCTCCACGAGGATGTGCAATGCCACATCCATTAATGTTCATCAGCACAGAAGGGTCTGTTAGTCACACTGTATTGTGCCTGCTTCCACAGCAGGATGATTTATAGCTACAGGGCTGCTCAGCATGAGCAAGGACAGTGGAATGTTTCCCTAAATAGACAATATATAGGCATAGGAATGGGGCAGGGTCATGTTAAGGAAATCCAATGCCCTCTGCTCGTTCTGCAAAGACCTCCACCCAAAGCTGCACCAAGAACATGTTACTTTCGGGGCAGAATACAAGGAGTGGCAAGTTTAGGTTTTGTTGCAGGATGTTTGCAAACTCAGGCAGACAAAATAACCTGTTTTTTGGTAGGCATTTGTTTCAGCGTTTTCTTTGCACCCCTAACATACTAAGAAAGAGGCTTTTTTCATTGTATAGCTCCAAGACAACTTTAAGAAGTTCTGTTTTTACAGAGGACTAATATAGAATCCAGAAAGTTGCTTAAAAAGTGACAATGATAATAGCTAGTGTAATTCTTATGCCATATTACCTTTGAGGTAAGAAATCAATTATTTTACTTATTCTCCTATTGCTCCAGAAGTCAGTAGCCTTGGCAGTAAATTGAATATTATGCTGCCACAGACAGCATCTTCCTTGTCAAGCATGTATCTCCATTCTTCTCTTGATGATGATTGGTGACTTTAAAACTCACATGACTTCTAGGTAATAAATGAAAACTGTCATTGTTCTGAAGCTGCTGGGAATCATTTTTTTTCCCTTTCCTCTGCTTTGACCTCATTGTGATATTCTGTCTACTTTAGGGTGTTTGGAAAAGTAAGGGAAATAGTAGGCAAGGACTTTTAAAGAAAAAACAGACCTCTAATTAGATCCCTCCAACAGACCCTGCAATGACCCTGTTTAGACAGACATTAATGGATGGGCCTAACATCCATGTCAGTGGTGCTGTCCTGGTCAAAACAGCCCAAAAAGAGGCTTTTTACCCAAGCTGCTGCCAATCTCATCTTCATCTTCACCATGGGCTGAACGTCTCTGATGTGCCCATTTTGTGGGTGCTGGCAGTTGTGTGAATGCACACCCAGACAAGTCAGGTCACTGAACAATCTGAAAACCAACTTTACTGAGGTGTCAGAGCTCTCAGTCAGGTTAACCTGGCCAGATATTGGGTGTAGAAGTGAGTTAAATTGCAAGAGTGTGTAACTAAGGCCAGAACTGTCTTCTGTCAGTAACCTGGGGCTAAATTGTCTGTGTAACCACTCCTGTAACTATCTGCACACCTCTGCAGCTTAAACATTTCAAATTCATCTATTCCTTTTGCCAATCAGGAAAAAAAATTCTTTAAGTAGTTTTGTTCAGAGAATACCTTTGGCTCAAACTCCACACTAGACAGTTACAAGAACGTCAGGAGATTTCAGTTCTTGTAACTCAGTATAACTTCAAAACCCAAACTATGTTTCACTGCTCAAATGCTTTTTGAATCGCTCATCTGGGATATAAATCAGAATTAGGTTTCTGGAAGAAAGAAAATATTTTGTGTTTTTAGAGGCCTGTAGTGGAGCTGGAACTGAACCAGCTGACTATGGGGAGGCATGAGCAGAACATGACAGAGGACTGGGAACTTGCTGACAGGGCAGTTTCTTTGAAGAAAGGGAATGTGAGAGAAAGGAGTCACAGAGCCAGATAAAATGCACAATGTGAAAAAAAAGAAATTCAACAGTTTAGTGATCCTGCAGCTCAGCCATCATCGCACGTAGGTGAAAAATACAATCATACCATGCAACACCTTTGGTTAACCTCTTAAATGAAGAAAATCACACCAAATGTGGTGTCTACCTCTGCTTCTGTGGCTGCATATTGACATCCTGGCTAAGGGAGACACAATGTCTGGAAAAGTAAGTTAGAGAAGGGTGTTCCCTGATGGATCATATCTTTCAGCACAAGAGAAAATGGTTTAGATATTTTTTGTTCTTAGTTCTATAATGAGCACATTTGACTGTTTGTATTAATTTATTATAAAACAAAATTATTAAAAGAAAAGAAAGGAAGAATGAGGCCTGATCACAAAAAAAAGGGAATATGATGCAGATAAAGTTTCTTTTAAATATGGGAATTAAGGATAGGAATTAAGAGATATAAAAGGACATGTGAATTGTGTGTAAATGCCATCATTCAGCATCTGGGAGCTGCAAGCCCATGCCCACTGATGAGTCTGCTAGCTTTAGTTGTTAATTTTCCTTGCTGGGTGAATCAATCCCAAGGTTTTTGAAAGTCTAAGGCAGCATTGCCCAAATGAGGAAACCACTGCAGCAGAAACATCTCCTTTATACCACTAGGAAATACTTCCAGATATACCATTACTGAGTGCTTCTGAACATGTATGTCCTCTGCTGCAGTCCTTATGGTCCTTTGCTGGCTCTCCAAAAATAAATAACAAAACAGTGCCTATCCCTGCAGTACGGATTTATTCTCCTGCCTTCTGAGGTTACAACAAAATAAAGCAGGAAAGTAATAATCACATGGAAATTATTCTCATGCTTTCTTGTATACACACACATTTGTGCATGTATATAACAAAATCATGCCCTAACCACTCACCTTGTCAGCATATAGGCATTTAAAATATCTCCCACCTGCACTGCACTGAACACATGGCTGAATAACCTGCTCTCACACTGAACTGGAGGGAGAAATGAGCGATACATTATGAATAAAAATAGTCATGGAAACAGTCGATCCTTAATCTCTCCCTATTATCTCCAGTTCTGCAACCAGACTTTCAGAAGATGATGGGTTGTGTGAGACAACCCTTGCCCCTTTTACTCACTCACCCAGGTGATCCCCATCCACTTGGGTACAAAATAAGTAATGCAAGCAGAATCTGTATTTAAATAATTGTGGCATAATCGAGGGAGTAAAGGCTAAGAAGGAGCTGTTCTGGTCCATTGGGTAAATATTATGATATTTATAGTGGAAAATAAATGTCCAGCTATCTATGAAACCAATAGAGCTATTCCTGTCTATCAAATTATACCTTGTGTTTTTAAAAATCAATTTTAAATGGAGTTGCTCTGATCTATAGAGCACATTATATGGTTCGGAAAGACTCTGAATACATATTTATCTGGAAAATTTAAACAGCTCCCTATAAATAATCAGTATTGGGGGGGGGGGGGAGGTTGGAAGCCCTGATTAAATATGTCATTGCTGAACAGAGAACACCCTTCTCACAAGAATATTACATTTGAGCATTGTCCCTTGTCTCACAAGCTGTGGGGAGTTAGGTCAGTCTTAGATGAGACACTTCCAAGGAAGCCCTGGCTATTGCAAGGAATGGTGCTGACAATTCCAGTTCATGCACTGTCCTCAGAGTCAGCACTGGGTTCCTTTCCTGTCCTGACGATGCTGAGGTGTGCTGAGCTGTTGTCTCTCAATGATGTCTGAAAGAAAAGCCTCCCCTGAACAACTGCAGCTCATTAAAGTTTCCGCAGCGCACTTTGCGAGGCCAGGGTGCCAAAGCCAATGTTCTCAAGAAGTTCCAGCAGAAATAATTAAATTCACACTCAGATCTCCCTGCGGTTCCAATCGGATGTGGAATGCTTCCTCTTTTTCCACCCTGGTGTGCAGTGTCCCTGTACCCCATTAGACAGCTGTTGTGCCTGAACCTGGGGATGACTCCCTATCAGTGGTGGGCGACGCTAATTCCGTGTAACACACATCCAGCTCACAAGGCTTTTGGTGACTTAATTAAGGTACTGGTTAAAAACAGTCCCAATAAAGTATAGCTTTTTTTTTTTCCTTTTAGTCATGTATTTGCACATTTAACAAATAAACCACGTGGTTATCACAACAAAAAGCAGGAACACAGCGAGGATTAATGGCTGCAACACCTCTTGTCCATATCTCTGGGCTAAGATGGATGTGACTAAGTCCTGCCCCTCAGTCCTTCATGCTAATAATGCACATTTTAAGGAATATTTTTCTTTGTTTCCACAGTGCTGTAACATCAGGTTAAAATGTCAGAAGAGCTTGATAGTCTCATCTTTTTTCAGGTTTTGTCATACCGTTATTTAAACATAGGGTTTTGGATTTAATTTGACAACCTTTATGTAGTTGCTGGCATGGTAATTGAGTCTACTTGTCTTTTTCAGGACACCAGAAGATCTAACTACAGAATGTCTCAGCTACAGTCTAGATTTCTATTTATTACCTACCTCACTGAGAAAGACAAGGTGAGTTACCATTCAGTACAGAAAACCTGAAAGGCATTTATATGCTTGAAGTACTGTATAACCACCCCGTATAGAAGCACAGGGCTTAAGTAAATGTGTTACAGCACAGACAAACCCCTTTGAAACAATACTGTTGAGCCCAAATTGTCTCTGTAAGCAAGGGTACAAATCTAGAAAGCTTACCTCCCAGCCAGGACCAAAACAAACCCTTTCAGAGATTATTGAGACAATGGCTTATGACAGATTGCTCCTCAGCCTTTCAACTCACATGCTGTACGATAAATTCAACATAAAGTGACAGTCACAGCAAGTGTTCAAGGCTGTAATTTAAAAAAAAAAAAAGAAACCTATTTTTTACTGAAGTTAGAACTCCAATGAACAAGAAAATGTGAACATATACCTATGTATATATCAAAGCTGCAATCTCTGTAAATGCCATCACCATTACTTATGGCTGGGATGATGTTAATATTTGAAAATATTTCAATAGGAAGCCAATTTCCAACCTGCAAATTGTAATCACAAAGACAATATTTCAAGGCTTTTCCCTAGGAAAGGATGTTAGTGGACCAAGGAAAAAGCAACCTGTCTGTTCCACTTATCTCTGTAGCAGATTGGATGAGGCCATCCTACATCTACATCAATTTGGGTGGGAAGTGCCCTCATATTCTATTTCATCCTGGGCTACTGCTTGTCCTTTTAAGTTAGGCACATTTAGTGAGAAAAATTATACAATGTGTTTGCTATCATGGGTAAAATTAGTGTCACCACTCTCAGGTTTAATGCAATTGTGTCTCTCATGTAGCCTTTAGATAGTAGTAGAACACATTGAAGAGGCCTCTTACTTGTGTTCAGATTAATGCTGAAATTATGAGGAAAAAACCACAAATATTTACCTACAATAATTCTTTTTGTGAAGCATTTTATTATGCCTGCGTGCTGGACCTGCACTTTTTCCTGTGGTAATGCATTTTAAAACAAAACCATAAATAAGGTATTTAAGTAAAGATTTTTTTTTTTCTTTTACTTTCCCTGTGCTATTTGACTGGAAAACCCTTATGGAGAAGTATGTGAATTATAAGTAGTATTTCAATTTTGTTTTTCATATATAAAAAAAAAAAAACTTAGGGTAGATAAGCTCTGAAGAGTATTTTTTAGGTTATTAAAAAATGTTGACATTTACTGGCCAAGTGTCTGGCATGTCATTGCAAAGGTCATCAATGAGTAAACAGACATTAATGGTTAGCAGGATCACTGGTACATAAACAGGTCATATTAATAATTAACAGAGAGGAAAAATGGCAGTTTATAGCAAGCTTAGGAAAATAGCTAATAGAAATAACTTTGGAAAGGGCAAGGACCAATATTTTAAAAGTATCAGAAAATCAAACCTAGAGGAGTCTGAATTTTAAGACATTCATTTCTCATTTTTCCTTCTCTCTCTCTCTCTCTCATTTTATGAACAAATTATTTTTTAATTCATGGAGAGTAAATTTATTTGAATCACTGAAAAAAGTGCTGCACAGCTGTTCATTCTGCAATTGAGTCTCAGACTGATGCTGTCCTGTTGACAACCCTGCAGAATATAAAATATTTAAAGAATTGATTTCATCCCCAAACATATCGCTAGTCCCTTTGTTCATTACAAGTAACTTATTAAAATATATGAATATTTGGATTTAACATTCCATCAGCAATCACTAGAGCTGCTTATTAATTCTAAATATATTCTTACTATAATTTAAATTGCCAATGGTAAAAGTTTTACCAACACCTTTTTTTCCCCTAAAATATAAATTCTCAGCATTTCTCCCTCGCATCCTAAAAACTGAGATTTTTTTCTTCTCAATTCCTCTTGGCTTGTCAGCTCAGCAGCAGTTTTCCTGTGCAGTCCTATCTGTTTATTCCAGATGAATATCAAGCTCACCATAAGGCCAGCCCTCACTCTTAGGCCCACATTTAATCCTAGTTGACTTGGCTCTAAATAGGTCCCTGGTTGTTCAGGTTGTAAAGGCAGCCAGATCTGAGACTAATTGCATCTCTCCTGCCATGTTTTCATCATGCAAACTTCAGTGGACATGAATCAGTTGGCTTTTACCTTTAATTATTATTTTAACTAAAAAGTATACAAAACGTATAGAACTTTAAGTTAAGAGGGGGTGGAATTTACATTCTTTCAACAGGAATCATTATGGTCCTCACACTATAGGAAAATGTGGGAAGATATTTCTGCAGATAAATATTAGATTTTTCTAGTATTTTAAAAAATGCTGGGTTTGAATATTAAGCAAAGCACTGCTATCTGAACATTGAGTAAATTTGGAGAAGCATCTAAGATCATCTCTAATGTACAGTCAGGAAGCAGAGGGTATTTTAGGCATGTCGAAAGAAAAGGAGATGGACTATTTTGTGGTGCAGCTGAAAGGGTTTCTGATTCTGGACTTGGAGAGCCAAGAGTCTGCTGTGGGCCTGCAGATGTAACTTACAATTCCTGCTAGACTGGCAGGAGAAGAGCATTTCTCCCAGACTTCTACCAAAAGGCAATTTATTAAAGTTTCCTTAATGATATGCAGAAGTCACCCTCTCTGTGTGCCAGTATATGGATTTTACAAATGCAGAAGTATTTATGTTTTTATATAGTTTATAGGCAGTCTCGAGCTAAAATTGCATCTCAGACTAATAACTTGGCTGAAGAACAGAGAATTAACATTTCTATCTTCTCATGAATATGTGACCATTTTATTTTGTGGTTCCTGTTCCCTGTTTGTCAAATTAAATCTAGTTTGTGATTCAGAAAACTAGTTAATTATAGAGAAATATTATTTAATACATTTTCTACCCATCAAATTAAACATTAAAAATATTTTTTAAATATATCTTGTTACAGGAGAATTAGAGGAGGGCAGCTGTAGATGTTTTTACCCTTGATGTTTTTAAGATGCCTCACCTTTTGGCATCTTGTTTGGCGTCACAGAAACACAGACTTGTTTGGTTTGGAAGGGACCACAGAGATCATCTGGTTCCAACCCTCTGCCATGGGCAGGGACATTTTCCACTAGACCAGGTTACTCAGAACCCCATCCAACCCATCCTGGAGCATTTCCATTCACAATTCCTCTGGGCAACCTGTGCCAGTACCTCACTACTCTCATAGGGAAGAATTTTTCCCTAATATCTAATCTAAGCCAGCCCTCTTTGAGTTTAAAGCCATTCCCCTTTGTCCTATCGCTGCACGCCCTTGTATGACCTGAGGTTCAACCCCACCTAAAACACTTCACCCCCTCCCTCCACTCATCCCATGAACTTTAGCTCTGTCCAAAGATCAGCACAGGTCTAGAGTTACTAAAGACCTCTAGATTCAATCTAGATTGGGAAATACATCTTCACACAGCAGAAATCTCCCTGAAGGATGAAGATGTGTCCATTTGGTGTGGGAGTCTGATTTGTTAACTGTTTGTTTCTGTGGCTCAGGAGATTCATGATACCAAAAGGTCAATAGTTATTGATGTTCATTGCAACAAAATTCTGTCTAATGTTTTTAGAAATAGGCCATCTTCTATTTGTTCAAATTCCTTATTCAATACAGATAAGGCTCTTTAATGGCTACACTTTAATATACAACCTATTCTTATTCTTGGACAGTCATATTTCTTCACCTTCTTCCTTTACATGCATCTTTTACTCATAAATTTACCTTAAAATATATACCTATAATTAACTATGGCATTTTTAAATCTTTTTCATGCCACTAAAATGTGTACTGAAGAACACTACAGTCTGAGTCAAAAGGGAATTTTGGAAAAAGAACATTGCAGCTGTGTTGCCTGAAACATCTTAGAAGATAGTGTCCACAGGGAGCAGAGGAGCTCAGTAAAACACTGACAGATGTAAATAACAGTGTCACATTTTGGGATGAAAACCAGCTCATGGCTGTGCTCATTAAGAGCAATTTCTGTGTCTCTGCAAGGCTCCACGGAAATGGGGAGGTCTGCACCCCAGGCAGCAGACACTGCAGCAGCAGAGAGAGGAGACACACTCTGCACTGCTAATCTGGTTATCCCGGTGATTTCAAGGTTCCCTCTGCAGCAGTGCAGGGAGAGATGTGCCTGGGAGGAAGGGATGAGCCTGAAAGAGATAGTGGGCAAGGGCAAAGCAGCAGATTCCCCCTGGTCCTCCCATTTTTCCAAGGGAGAGTGGACCAGCCAGGGTCTCTGAGGCCATCAGGCCACAGCAGCTAACATGAAGCAACACTTTCGTCCCCTGAAAATTCTACTGCTCAGAGGAAATAACGAAGCTGTGCAGGGTGGACACAATTTCCCCCCAAGGCCCTAATTTGGCAGCCCTTCCTGTGCTAAAGCCAGTGAGAAGATCCAAACTAGAGGCTGTCTGGAGGATGGGAGGAAGGAGAACATGCACAGGTTCTGCTCCACCATCCAAGCTCCAGCCTGTGGTGCCTGTCAGCAGGGTAGGAAACTGCAAGCGTGAGCTGGAAATGGCTATAGAAAAATGTGTTTGGGATTTCAAGGGAAAAAAATAAAAGTAAAAAAAACACCAAGAAAATAAACTGAGAAATAAAAATGTGAAAGCCATTAAAAAATGGGGTTTAAACTTAAGAATAAATGCAATGGCATAGTCACATTCTTTAAAAGCTTTGCTCTGCTCAGAATGGCTTTGTCATTAGTGATTCTTAATGCATGAGATAGTGGTTTAGAATAAATCTTTAAGTAATTCAAAACAAGGACTCTTCAGTAAATAGTTGAAATTAAAGGGGGAGTTAGAATCATCTGGTTTCCATTAGGATGATAAAATAGTTCACTTGAAACCTTTTACAAGATGCTTTGTTACTGGGAGGTGTCTGTGCATCTCACTCCATCACTAGCCATTTGACACAACATAAAAGGCTTCAAAAGCCATGCTAGGCTTCTCAATCAAAAACTAATTGTAATAGATATTGGGGAGTGTTAACACTGTGACTAGGTTTTATCTTCAGTATATAAGCAGGAGTGAACATTAAACACAACCCTGAGTTGATAGGGCTTATCAGAATTTCGGAGTTAAGTGCTAAGTACTGCAGCCCAGTATCTGCGCGCCGTTGCTTTGTACCACTTTTGGAGTTAATTGCGCTGTAGGACTTCATCTTCCCAACAAAATTTATAGCGTTGGCAGAGAAATTGGGAGCCTGCTGCAAAAACTGCTGCAGTTTACAGGAGTTCTGTGAAACCACAAGGGAAAAAAATGTGGTTTCTACTTCAGCATCTAAGAAGGGTTCCCCCTGCGGCCCCTCCCCAGTTTGCCTTGTAATAAAAAAGAATAGTTTCTCCCTCTTGAAGCTTTACTTGCTGTTAGTGCTGTAGCAGAGGAATTACAGCACCAGCTTCCCAAAACAATGCCTGCCCTAAAATTATCACTAAATTGTCATATGTGCATGCTTTACATTCCCGTATGTCATATTATGATTGTTGACATGAATATTCACAGTGCTCATGGAAACAGCTTTATTGATTTTACTGATACAGTGGGCTCAGTTACTGATTTTAACTTAATTCTTGCATTTTTCCAGATAACAGATGACCTTAATATTTACACACAATTGCACCATAATGAACCCGGGCCAAATCCTCTCCTGTTACAAACTGTTGAAAATGAGAGTTGCATTTTTTTAAGCAAGGGGCTCAGAACCAGGCTGTTGTACAGTGAGGAAATCAGAGATATGGCAATTTACCCCAGCTGAGAATGTAGCCCACAGTGTAAAATTCCTTGCTCAGTGCAGTAAAGTGCATTAAAGAGACTGCTATGTTATTTCTCATGAGTTCATTATAACCTGTATGCTACCAAAATCTCCAGACGGCTGTGTTCCTTTTTACTTCAATTTCAAACAATATAATTAAAAAAGCATTTGATGAAATGTAGACACTTTTACCATTTACACTGGAATGCTGGCACCATCCAAAATCAGTCAGTCTGTAAATACCAGATTAGGATCTATGTAGTCAAGGTTTTTATTCTAGAAAAGCGTACTCAAAAGAAAGTCTCAACCTTTCTTGATGAAGAATAAGCTTTATTTGTAAAACCCATAATTATCTCAAATGTTCCAAGAAGCTGAGAAAGCTGCAAATGGTAAAGCAAAACATAAGGAAACAGTTTTGGGCATTTAAGTGAAGGCAAATAAGGATGATGTACTTTTTTCCTATTAGTTTACTATATAAATGAGAAGACATTACAGAGTGAAATTTAATTAAAGTAATTGACCAAATTGCATTTTGTAGTAGTTATTGTCCTTAGCAGCCCTGACTCCTCTGTCAAAAGGATTTGCTGAAGATAATTTCTAAGGGGTATTTATTATGAATATTAATCTCTCCAGTAAGTACCATCAACAAATTAAAATTCACTTGAAGCATTTTATGGAAGACTGCAAACAGAAATGACTGGTGAAAAACACAGTGTCTAATCATGTTAGCTTGGTTCACACATGGTTAAACCAGAAGTAGAACAGGGAAAGGAAATATGTATGTTGGCTATATCATGATGAAAATGTGCTTAAAGGGTGCCTGATTTTCAAAGATACACAACTGCACTACCAGGAACGCTGATGACTCTGCTGTTTAGGGCAGGTTTTTAAATAGTCTTGCATTGTCTCACTGGGAAAGTCTCATTCTCAGCCTGTGTGTTAATTTCTGTTTGATCTTTTCAGCGCTTGTTTGCAGGAAGTATATATATATAAAGAAGCCTATAACTCCTATGCTTATAGAGATCTTGGTTCACAGGTGCCACCCACACTACTGATACCAAAAACAGTCAGCTTGGGTTTGGTATTCTATACCCAAAATTGGTCAAGCCCCTCTCTTCAGCAGGGAGAAAGACACAATTTTTAATTACAGTGTACGTATGAAGGGCTGTACAGAGTTTCATCACTGTCTCTCCCAGCAGTTAGAGGATGCAGTTTCTTCTCTTCAATGCTGCTCGATCTTCTTGATGAGAAAAGGAGAAAGGATGAGAAAGTAGGGATTGGCACTGAAACAAAAGCACAAAGGGAGAAAAACTAGGAAATCTTGACCTGCTCTATTCAATTTTCCATGCTCCAGAGACAGGGTTTGAGGACTGATGGCTGTGTGCTGGAGGAACAAAAGGTGGTTTGCTGGGGTTGCAAGTTGCAGGTTGGGTCAGTCTCCGTCCTACTCAGCCTCACCTCATCCTTCCTCTCCTTCATCCCTTTGCTTTGAACGTTTTTTCTTCCCTTTCAACGAGGCCATCTGCAACTTTCCCACCACCTGTGTTTAAAATAAACACCTGGCATCAAATAATCCCTAAGTATTCACAAGTTGGGCATCCCAAGTCGAGTTGCATCTCTGGATGTCAGATTCGTTTGTCCTTTTAATAAAGGCTCAGATCTGCAATGTCTCAGTGCTCTGCCTCTGCTCTGCCAGGAGGCATTCCTTCCCTTCCTTACGAAACAGGCTGAACATTTTCCCCATGTAAACATTGTTCCACATCTGTTCATGCTGAAGAACATCAGAGCACCACTTCCCAGAAACCATTCTGGCTATGAGTGACCAAATGTACCTCAGAGGAACCAGCACGAGGTCAGGAATTTCCTCAAAGTTGAGGCTGGGAAGAGTCACTTCACCACAATGCCACAGTTACTAGGATAACTTTTTTGTAGATTTTATTTACCTATTAGCACGTGTCAGTGTGGCTGTGGCTGCACAATCCCTTTGCATAGATCAGGGTTGTGGAGGCCCCTGAAGCACCGACCTGAAAGTAAAAAAACCCAAACTAACTCTGATTCTGAATAGAGTGAAAAGAGAAACCATTTCAATTGCTGAATATGACAAAAATCCTTAAGGGAGTCCACTGATTACACTACTGAGATTAGTATGAACTAACTAGAGTAAATAATTAGTCTATATTTTAATTAATATATCGGTGCCTGCTAGCACAATATAGTAAAATTTGTGCCACTATTAGGGTTGAATGAAAGAAAATTGTCCTATTTGTGGTGAAATCATAATCATAACCTTTCCAAGAAAAAGAGAAAGCTAGAAAAATCCTGCAACTCTTTTTGTGCTGAAAGAAGTCAAAAGGTGCCTTTAGCTCACCAAGTGCCCATGTGCCTCTTCTCTAGGTAGCAAACCTGAATATGGCAAAAGTGTCTCTGGTGAACAGGGAAATGAGCCACACACACATATATATATATGTGACACAGATCACAAAATGAGGGCTAAAAATACAGCTCAATTATTCTAAGTATATAATTTTTTTTCAAGCTTGACCTTGTTATTACATTGAAGCACCTGTGTCACTCTCAAGGCACCCTTCTTGCACAAACAAGAAAAAATATGCATTACAATGCAGGCTTTTCCCAAAATCTGGCTCCTCAGATATTATTACAGGCTTTCCCCAAAATTTTGCTCCATGGATAATGTTGCAGTTTTAGTTAACAGAAAACTCCCTCTCCTAGGAGTTTTAGCAGTGGCTTTGTACAACCAGTATGAACAAGACACAGAGAGGGTCTATTTTTTCTGCCTCCACAAATCAGTCTTTCTTCCTTACTGCCAGAGGCGGCTCCTTACCATCTTTCCATCAGGAGCTAGGATGGAGGGATAAAAATTTGATAGAAAAAGGGGTAATGACTTTAAGCTGAAGAAGGATAGGTTTAGATTGGATATCAGGAAGAAAGTCCTTTCTGTGAGGGTGTTGATGCCCTGGTACAGGTTGCCCAGAGAAGCTGTGGATGCCCCATCCCTGGATGTGTCCCAGGCCAGGTCGGATGGGATTTGGAACACCCTGGGATAGTGGGTGACATCTCTGCCCATGGCAGAAGGTGGAACAAGATAATCTTTAAGGCCCCTTTCAACCTAAACCATTCCTTGACTCTATGATTTTATAATAATTAATCCTTTGGAGTTCTCTGCATAAGAGGTGATCTTTGCAAAAACAAGAAGGGGCCAAATGCCGGGGCAAGGCTGGCACCCAGAGCTGTTAACATTCCATTGGAACTCCTTTATCTTGAGGATCAGCAGGAGCCCAGGGATGTGGAGGGAGGGCTCAGCATAGAACCTGTGATGGTGGCTGTTTTCTAGCCACTGCTCTGATGGCACCTGGTCACCGTGCTGGACCACCCCAGGCCTCCAAAGACATCAGTGAGGTGCACCAATGGGGGAGCCTGGGACAGGGAACTGCTGTCCAACAGCAAAGAGCCCAACTCTGCAAAGGAATACTCCCTGTGCTGCCTTTGCAGGAGGAGAGGCTCTCTGAGCCTATGCTTCCCAAGGTAGCAGCTGATCTCTGCTCAGTGGCAGCCAGCGCAAAACACGAGGGCTTGATTCTCAGAAGGTGGGAGGCTTAACACTGGCTGAAAATAAGACCTGTGCAAGTTGTCAAAACAGCAGTCACCTTGAAATATTTAGGCCACACTGTTTGGTTAGTTGGTTGCTCCCCTCACTCTGCCACGTTTACCAACCTCCCCAAAAATTCCTTCCTGTTCAAAGAGATATTTGTTTTGGATCTCCTCATGAAAGTTAAGGTATCACATTGGTTAATATTATTGCTTCTCCAAACTTTTCCCACTTTTGGCCCACACATGGCTGAGGATAACCCTTTCCCTTCTGCCCCAGCACCACTTATCAAAAACACAGAGTGAAGGAGGCCCCACGCAATTCAGTTTTAACATTAATATTCCCACTGGCTTCTCATTGCTTTGCCAATAAGATGATCTCCCTCACACCACGTTTCAAAATATTTGACATCTGTCATAAAACTCAGGTCACACATATCTGTCCTCTGGTAAAATGATTCATCCTACAGAGACCCATACTACACTGCTCAGCTCTCACCAGAAATAATTATTGATATATTGTCAACACGTCCAGCCTACAGTGTTAACAGGAGTCATAAATTACCAGCCTTTTTTCTACCCACTACCTAGCAGGGAAATGAGGGGACAGACAGCAGGAAAACAGGTACATGGCAGTTGGGCAATGGATCCAGGCATGGCCTTTCACTGTTTCCTAGAAGATTTGCACAATTTAATCACATTAAAGCAAGTAACTAGCTTCAGAAATCATTCAAAACTAGTAATAACTTCCCCTTTGTTTTGGTGCTTTTAGGTATCATGTAGGTCCTGATCTCTCATCAAACCAACCAGCAATGAACTCCCTAAAACTTTTAGCTGATAAACAGTAGTTATTTAGGGAAGAATGGTTACAGACAGATAGAAGCTGAACTATCCTCAATATAACATCATTGACTGCATTGAAGAGAAAAATTTAACCTGTTCTTGGCACTTGCTGTGCAAGACAAAGGCAACTTTTTTGTTTCATCACATATGTGAGGTGCTCCCCAGTTGGTTTCATTAACAACTTAGGCATTGGGTTATTATTCTGCTCTTTTTCTTTTAAACTGCAAGCTCACACAGCTAAAGGTGAAAGAAGAGAGATTCCAGCCAGAGATGGAAGAGAGCAAAAGCCTTCCCCACAAGCAGTATCTGCTGCAGAAGAGTCACTGGTTTAAAACACTGTTGTATTTCCCTTTTGGGTTTGCTTCAGTGGGTTCCCACCACCTTGCAGTTTAGGGTACCAGAGGCTGCCCTGGCTCCACGTTTTGGTGACAGAGGCACAAAGTCAAGGTGGTTACAACATCTTCCTGCAGGCCCAGAGAGAGGAGCACAAGCTGTGCTTTAGAGCCAGGACTGAGCTGTAGGAGGTACCGGGAAGTGGGTGATAGACATCACATGATGTTCTGCTCCAGCGGCTGTAGAACAAGGCCATTAGGCTGCTGTGATTAAGGTGAGCTGGGCTGCAGCCAGGCAGGCTCTGACCTCGACCTTTAGCAGGTGAATACCACGGTTTGCAGCACTCCTCCTGTGCTCTCTGGGGTAGGGATTGGTGATTGCCTTCCTAGAGACCAGAGACAACCAGGGCCACCTCGGGGAGGTCCTTCCTGGGAAGGACATTCATTTTGTACCAGCAAACATCCAAAAGCTGTTGTGTTAGAGGGCATGGAGCACCCCCTGTAAGAGGGCTTTGGCATAGGGTTTTGCTGAGGACAGACCCACCAAAGATCAATGCACACAGTGGATAAGTTGTGAGAGAATATTCCTTCTTGTATAAATCTAGCACAAATCCCGATCCTCAGCTTCATTGCTAAAACCTCAAATCATTTTGTGCAACTTTTGTTTGTTCTTGTAAGACCCCAGCTGGGATGACACCAAGAGTGAGTTACCCAAGTAAGGGGGCTCTGCACATCACAGTAACACTCCACAGGCCCAGCAGCAGCTAAAATTTTGTGGGTTTAGCCCTTCTGTATATACAGGAGTACTGAGAGCACCTCACACTAATTAATTAGCTGCTCTGTATCTTTGTGCATTACCTTTCTTTTCCCCCTTTGATTCACATACAAATTATTTTTAGAAAAGGGAAAAAGGTTTAATGGGGGGAGTTTAGGAAAAAGCAATGAAGTGAGGTCTGGCACTGCTCATCTGCTCTGTTCAGTGCCTCAGCAGTGTATTAGGTTTGTGAGAATGTGTAGGAGGGAGAAAATGTGGAGAGTCCCTTCACTCCTGTCACCTCCTTCACCCCAAAACCTCCCAGGTCCTCAACTAGCACCAACTCCCTTCCTTCCTCCCCCTCAAAAAGCCCTGTGGTTTTACTCACAAAATCCTGGTACAAATCTTTGAACTGTTCTCTGCCCACCTTCCATCATTTTTGTAAGGGAAAGCTGCTGTTCCAAGGCAGTTTGTTTTCCTGGAGTACCTGTGGGTGGCACATACCTGGGTTCACTGCCTTGGTGGCACCTCCAGCCTTACACTGCAGGCACCATGTGATGGCACAGGCACCTCAGATATTTGGTTCAGGTGTCAAGTTCTTGGGCAATTCTGCGCCAAGAAAAATGACCTTCAGAGATCATTTTAAGTTCTGCTAATTACAGTATCCATGAATCTGCTCTAGTTTCTTTCCAGGTTGAATTTAGCAAATGATAGGAGTGCGGAAAGGCATTCTTGCTTTTCTTCTTGGGCACTGAGCTCTGACACAGCAGAGGATGTCATCTTTCATTATTAACTTTGGCAGCATTTAAATTAAGTAATATCTTGACAGGGGAAAGGAAGGGAATAAAGGGCCCTGGGAATATTTTTTTCCCTCCTGTTTAATTGTACTGCATTTGATGTGTTCCAAAAAACACTAGAAGATCTGCTCTTCAGAGACCAGAAAAAAAGTTTATAAACCCCCACCAGTTGAGGTAGTTTGGCAGCACATAGAAGGATGGAGAATTATCATCTGTCCAGGGAAATCCACCCCCCACGCCTCCCAACCCTCTTTCAGCTGGTGCACGCAAGATGTTCCTGCTCACTTCATCTTCAAACATTTAAACACTTTGAGGGCCACACACCTACAGTGCATTATTTGCAGGGCTTTCCGAGCCCAAATCCAGCCTGTGTGTGTATCTGTGGGTGGGAATGGCTGGATAATGTTACCCTGATAACTGTTGATAATATTTCTACCAATTGTTATGCTTCCTAAGTCTCCACTTTGCAAATGCTTCAGCGGATCAGTTTCTGAAAAGTCCAGCTCTCTTTGCCTAGGGAAAGGGACGAGTCAATAACGTGTTTGTGCAGATTATCTTGGAGGCTCTGATTTACTCTGAGGAAAAAAGTCTCCCTTACACAAATGCACCTTTCTAAACACTTCAGGGGCCACATGGTTCACTGCAGGATTGTGTCAGTACAGCCATAAAATGAGGCGGCCGTTCAAGCTGTCGGGGGCTGGCAGTGTAGCAGGTCTTGCAGAAACACAGATGTGCTGGGCCTGAGCTCATCAAAAGGGGCTGCCTGCTTGTGAACTCTCTGCTTTGGGTCCAAACAGACATTAGGAAAATGTGTGAGGGACAAGGGAGTGTGTTCCTTCAGTGTTTCAGTGGGAAAAAAGCATGGGAGGAGGCATAATTTTGAGTCAAATTCCTAATTCCCTTCAGACCTGTAAAGTCAGTGGGAGTTGCTTCACTTTCATCTTAGCATGCAAAGAGGGGTGAAGTTAGAACAAAGGAAGGTGGAAAAAAATAAATAAGCTGTCTTTTATAGAGTGAGATTAAGGATGACCAAAAGAACCAGCAATGTTCTTGGTGAAAGGACAAAGGCAAAAGCAAACTACAGTTCTGCATCACATACTTTTATCTCATAATATTTATTCAGGTCCTGCATCCTGAGAAGTCCTCTGCTCATCTTTTTTCCATTTCCTCTGCTGTGGTGTCCATTCTGGGCTGTGCATGCCTCACAAAAGCATAATATCTTCTGGGATGTGGTTAAAATTTCAGACCAACTTCAGGCCCACTTCTGAATTTGCTTCATATTTTCCATTAGTGCCTCATCTTCATCCAGTGCATTAAGGCAAATTCTCATTTTTTTCAAAGATATTTACAGGTCAAATCCTCCATAACACTCTTCTCAGCTGTTTTTGTCCCCAAAAAATCAAACCTGTCTGTACACTTCTCCCCCAAGCAGTTGCAGTCTCAAATTTTCTCCAGCTCCACAAAATACCAATTTCTTTGGGGCAGGGATTCACTTTCTACCATTCCAAATTTACCTTAGTTATAAGACTGAGCATTTTGGCACCTCAAGTTCTACATGAATTTTTTGTTTAGTCTCGAGGCAGAGAATATCTTTTTAGAGATCCATGGGAGGTAATTTATATATGTAAACCTGATTCTTGGAGTGTTTAAATCTGCCATAGAGGACAAGAATCCTATGGATTTACAATTCAAAATTAGTTGAAAAAATCAAAGTTTAGATATTTGTAGATTTCCTGGTACTAAAAGGTTCTGACTTTAATAAAACCACCTGGATTCTACTGTAAAGTATACAATAAAAGTTGTACTGTTCCCATCACAATGTTAGACTCCCATACTCTTATCCTAAGAACTCCTAGGCTCTCTCTTTCTTCTGGAGGGCACTGAAGAGATAGATTATACAAAAAAGTCTGTCTGTGCACAAGGAGGAAAAAACCCAGCACCAAGGCTAAGCTAAGCAATAGCAATGAATCACACATTTCATTCAGAAAGCAGAGAGCTCCAGTTTTGTTTACCTTTTGTGTGGACAAGTTCCCTGCTCCGGGTCCCTATCTTTTTTGAAAGCCCCATGCCCCACCAGGCCCCAGCTGACAGCCTCATTGTCCCCATGGCTGTCATGGGAAGTCATGATAGATGGGTACACCCCAACCCTTTTTGGAGGTACGTGTTCATGTTATGCTCAGAGACCTTTTTTTTTATCAATAGGTCATTTTGAGCCTTTTCACTTGTGGAGACACACAAATACATTTATGTTTATGATATATATATATATGTATAAATAAGTGGCTGGAGAATTGTTAAGATGAGCAAAACTACTTTAAGAGGTTTCAGCATTCTGGAACACAAAGCGGTGATATCTCATGAGTAAATGTGGTCATTTGCAGTGTTTGCAGGATTTTTTTCTCAATATTTTAGTCAAAGGAAGAGCAGCCAGAATACTTTCATTGTGGGGAGTGCAGAGACTTGAAATAACCAGGGCTTGATACTAGCCATATTGCACTTCACTTTTCCTCAGCACAGAATGCCAGCTTGTTTCTTCAAATTAAGACAATATGCTTATAGTGATGAACCTTATTTGCCATCTATCGTCCTTTTGTAATCTGCCTCTCATCAAGCTGAAATTAAGCCATTTCTTCTGACTGTGGCTGATTAAACACAGAGTAAACCTAGATCTCTGAGGAGGCTCTAATGATTCTCCACAGGCCCAATGTCAGCCCAGCACCTGCAGCATTCAGCTTCCCCATTTCCATCATAAAATGAAGCATCTGTTACAGAGAAGTGTTATCTTTTTATCATGATGGTATCTTTCTGTTTGAATTCACCTACCCCATTTGGTATAAATTACAGCCATTTCATATGTAATGAATGGTCACACAGGATGCACTCTGGTTATTGGGGGTTAAAAGGGCAGAAAATCCTTTTACTAAACCTTTATTTAACTTGGTGAAAGTTAAGACTACATGGCTCATGTAAAACCTTCTTTCTTACAACAAACAGGAGGAAATACTTACCACAGCTTAATGCTGAAGCATTTTGATATTGCTTATCTAAATACTGGCCTTTGAGCTTTTTGGAAGCGATTCCTGGGGAAACATTATTAGTTGCAGGGAAGAGGAACAGAGAAACATGTTCATGCCAAAGACATTTCTGTCTCAGTAACTTGATTAACTATAAGCCTGAGATGTAAAAGTAGACAAGATTTGTTTGCTAGAAAGGGTAGTTGCCAGCTTAGAACCTGCTGCAAATCCCACAGAAGTCAATTGGCATATTTTCAATTATTTCAACAGCATTTGTTTGGATCAGGCCAAAGATCAGGTGGCTGTTTACTTTTTGTGTGGTCCACATGCTCCTCTATGTTTTATCTTCTCCAGTTTTCCATCTGAGCTGAAAGAGGCAACTTCATCTTAGAAACAATTTCTTTTCCTCTGAGAGGAATTTGGGACACAACTTTCCAAGCATTTTTCTGTTTCCAGCCCACAACATGGATAGTCTGGACAACTTCACATTTCAGAGAAGGAAAGAAAAACTTCAAAAGACGCTGACTTGGAAGTGAAACTTTGCTCACTGAAGTAGTAATATAATTGATGGTAAAAGCAGTTGTAAAACTGCTGAATAATTCCACCTATTAACATGTAGCTATAGGATATAGAGGTGGGGACAGCAACTGCACAATGACCTTCCTGGTCACATGAATGTGAAAGATGTTAGAACATAGCAACCACTTTGATAACATCTAAAGACTGCAAATAAGAGATGGCTGGCTGTGCTTGATGTAAGTAGAGATGAGGTCCTCAGTGAGCCAAAGAGCAGCACAGAGAGACTCCAAAGCAGCTTGCTCAGGTATTGGTATGAGACTATTTGAAATATCAGATATTTCTTGGTAAATTCTTGGGGTGTTGAGCCATTGAGGTGTTGCATAAATCCGGGAGAGGAAAGGCAGTTACAGTCCGTAAAATTTCATTCCACTCTGAGCAGATGTGTCTCCACTGAAGGCACTGTGATCTACAGCCCAGCAGCCACACAAAGCAGCACTGCCAATGTTCTGTTGAATTACAGATGTTGAACAATCAGAAAGGAAATTATAATCACCAAAAAATAACATAGCCACGGCTTCTCTGGTGGGCCATTTGCCTGGGTGTTTTTCATAGTACTCTACAGGTGAAATAATTTTACTGCATAAAAGTAACATAAAATAACATACTTTATTATCATGCTTAAACTTTCAACTACCTGTTATCTAAAAAGCCAGGAATTGCTTAATGGACTCATTAGTGGGGGGGGGGGGGGGAATTATCCTTGTGAAAATAATGAAGAATGAACAATTTTGTACCAACATGCATTTTCATGATGGCTTT
>JAHLSL010013290.1:876208-969220 GCA_025920805.1 Petroica traversi | reverse complement strand
CGCAGGGCGCCCCCTTCCCATGGCGCCCCCAGCGGCCGCCGCCCCTCACTGCAGGCACCGAGCGGCGGTCGGGCCCTGCTGCTCCTCTGTCACTCGTGTCCCTTTTCCGCACGCCAAGGAGGCTTGAAAGGAAGCGTTTTCCAGCCGTTTGCCTCTGCTTTACTTTTGGGGGGGCCCGAAGCTCTCCCATGAAGGTGGCCCTGGTGCGTCCATAGCTGCTGCCTTCGGAAAAGGCCCCTTCGTTGTCCGGCCAGTTGTCATTACTGCTCCGAAAGCAGCGCCCAGCTCGGGCAGGAGAAACGGCCCGCGGCACAGTGGGTGCCATCCCTGCCCAGCCGGGGCTCTCGGGCAGGGCAGCTGCAGCTGCAGTGCTCACCTTGGCTCCCCCTCAGAAGCCAGAAACCTCTGTTCAACTTCAGCATCCCCATCAGCTGTACTAAAGGGATCATGGTCTGGTTTACAATTTTGCATTTCAGAGGCCTTAATCAGATGAGATCATCAGACAGAAGATTGCTTGCTTATTGCAGTCACAGGGAAATATCTCATTCAGAACCGTACTTAGTACTGTCTAATTAACCCCTTGGAAGTTTGTTTTAAAGACTTAAATTTGCATTTCTTGCAAAATTTCTTAGTTCTTCTTAGGACAGCTGAGTATGGAGCTCAGGAGAAATAAGGTTCTAAATGACAGGTTATTCCCTGTCCCTCACGCTGCTGTCTGTCTGCAGAGCACCACACCAGCAGCAGAAGCTCCTCTGGCTGGCTCTGCTCCTCCAGAGGCTGAAGGGAATAATCATTAAGGAAGTTTAATGTGAAATGTGAGGAATTGGGTTCACCATACCCTGATTGCAATGTTCTGTGATATGCAAGGAGTGCTGCAGATGTTGCTGCTGCGCTGGGGAGCTGTGTTGCTAATGCCCCACTAGTCTGAGAGCTGTCCTTCAAAGTGAGTCACTGAAATCCCCAGCAACTTAGGCGTAGCAGTAATGACAATGAGTAGCTTTCAAATTCCAACACACAACACTACACCAAAAAGATATACTGCCTTTTCCTTTACCCTTGCAAGGCTCATGAAAAATAATCCTGCTCATTGCTGTCACCTCAGATCTTCCCAACAGCTAAAATTGCACATAAATTGTAACTGCTTTTTAATAGCAGTTCCAGTTAAAGCTGGGAGGGAAGAAAAGGGTGAACACCACCAAGTTCCATATCAAAACAAGCAGGTAATGGACACCTATTCGGGCACAAATCCTTATCATCCAAAGGCACAATACTGTGGTGTTATCTCCATGCAAATGCTTTGCTTCAACAAGGAAAGTTCATAGTTCAGAGTCCCCTTTACTGCTCAGCAGAGCGCCTACTATTAACCACAAGAACAGTATTCTAAGATTCAGATAGGCTTGCATAAGGGGGATATTTCCCCCTGTAATGATGATTACATTTCATTTTCTTCTTTCAAATGTCTACATTGCTGTGTACTTCGTTTGGGGTACACAGCAATCCGATATGCAAATACAAGAGATTTAAAAGAATGCTTTTTCATATGTCAGAGTGCAGGCAATCAAGGTGTTCTTTTCTGCTGTACATACAAGTCACTCAGTAAATAGTTGTTGTATTAAAAAATTCCAAGAGGTTGCATTTCTGAGGGTTGCAAATGCACACTACACAGGACCGGCTCATCAGGGAATGAAAATAACCTTGCCATTAATTTCCTAGATATATGATAATGACTAAGGTCATTGTATTCTTTTTGTATATTGTATTCTTTGTGCAGATTTCCCACTCCTGCTACTATCACTAAGGTCACCGTGTCTTCAGATTAATTAATTTGTATATTTAATGAGAATTAGTGATACATTTCAGAGAAAAAAATCATCATTGTTGAATATCAGTAATTTTTAATTGTATACTGACAACAGATTCCTATAAAGAAAGTCACCGTGAAACCATGTGTTGAGCATGATTTTGGCAACAGTGCCATTGTCACACGCACGTGTTCTATTAGAAGTACAGACTTAGGACTCCTCCTGCAGCAAGATTACAGAAATGAGCAGTGACACTTTTCATGGAAGCTCTGGCAGTAGCCCACAGCTGTAGATATCCATGGATCACAAGTTAAATGGTGGGAAAGGATGTTTGGCAGCAGCTCTGAAGTGCCGAGGAAAGCAGAACACTTACAAATGGCAAAGCTGTTTATAAAATATCCCTACTCACACTATGGTCTGCTGTGGACAGTTGGAAGAATTGCTCTTCCAAAACTCTAAAGAGGCAAGACTAAAATGTGATGCGACCAGAGGTTGTATTGTGCGTTGGAATTTGAAAGCTACTCGTTATCATTATCATTACTCCTCCTACTACTACTGCTACCACCACTATAAGCAGTATTGCTATTACTATTATTAATGACTTGTACATCTTACACTTCATTAACCATGACTAAGAAGAATTAAATGAATCCTTCACTGCAAAGTGGAAATTCTAAATTGGGCAGCCACCTACCCTGCTCTGGTCCATGTCATTCCTCTGCATGAAGTCTTGGATGCCAGGACTCCATATTTACCTGTATTTGGAAATCCAAATGAAAGCCTCAAAGGTTGGAAAGAGAGGGCTTATTACAATAAAATTTATTCCCCGAGCTTATCTATTCCGTGTTTGCCGGTGATGGATAGTTTCTGGACATGAGGGTGGAGGGGCACATAGGGCCCTCAGTCCTATTTCTGCATCTTTCTGAGAACCAGTGGAGACCTTCCTCAGCCTCTGAAGAACTGAGCCGCAAAACAGTACTTCCTTTCTGGTTTGGTTTATATTTTTTGGTACGTTGGGTTTTTTGTTTGTTTTGTTTTTTGTTTTGTTTGCTTGTTTTATTTACTTGATTTTTAAAAATTTTATTTTGGACAGCATTGCTTTGTAATATCAACCGAACCTGCCTCCAGCCTGGCTGATTGGAAGCTGTAGGCAAAGAAATTGTAGGAAAAATGGAGAGGAGGCACTGGTGCTTGAGGAGGTGCGGGAGATTAATGGGACCTCACGACCGACCAATATGATCAAATGAAGCTGCCTTTTTGCCACAACAGCTACATATTTATACTGTTCCATCACACGTCCCCTCTACTTGCTTAATTGGGTAGTTACACTAAACTGTACAAACTTATCTCAGTAAATTCTTCTCCCAAGTTTTTCTTCAGGCATCCAGGAGATGTTTATAATCTTGCTTTGCTTCTTCTTTCACAACCACAGATATTCCTGTGAGAATGACCTTGAGCAGAGGTCTAAGATATTTCTACTGCAGAGACTGGACTGCTCACATGCCCTTTCCGTCTCAGATACTCATCCTCCACAAGGAGGCTTTGTGTCCTGCCAGCTGAGTGCAGAACTGGGAATGCAAACTCCCTAAACACTGCACCCCAGTGGAAGATTCCCTCCCTGGACAGTCTGCATTTAAGCTGTGCTTTGCCCTGGCTCTGTCCATGGGCCTGGGCTGTGCTTTCCAGATGGACAGTCCTATTTCTGGCCCTGCACTTCCTCCAAGACACAGGCTACAGACAGTTTGCAGGTAAGCCCAGTCAGGGCTGTGTTCCAGATCCCAGAATTTCATGGCCCAACTTCTCATGGGCCAACCTGAAGATTCCCCCTTTTCATGCTGGTCATGGGCAAACCTGTGAGTCACAGGGATCTGTTTGTGACACAAAGAATCAAGTAAAGTTCAGAAGAATCATTCCACCTCCTCTCACTGCTAAACCAGCTTTTCTCTCCCCTGTCAAGGCAAAATGCAGTTTTTCTGTGCATCAATTGCAGCTTCTCACACCTGCAGAGCTGAGAGGCTTTTTCCCTTGCCGCTGGGCTACAGGCAGATTTAGCAGCATTACCTAAGACGGAGATACACAGAGGGAGCAAAAGCAATTGACTTTGTGCCATTTAAACTCACAGGTCAAACTCCCAGCAGACACAGAAAGAAGAGACTTGCACACTCCTAGTTTGCTGTGTTGATGCACAGCTGGCTGGCACAGCTTTCCCTGATGGTGGAGAAGGGACAGCTGCCTCACACCCAGGCAGCCCAGAGATCTGCAGGGCACCATCAGCACATGGCTTTGTAAGGGACCAGTACTGCTGAGATGGAAACAACCACCAAATCCTCGCTGGCTTCAGTGGCAGCAGCAGCAGTGCCTGCATCTGATCCCTAAGTCTGGGGCTGGGCTGGACAAAGGACGCACACGGCACACTGTCCCTGAAGGATGTGACTTTGGAAACAACCACCTGGCACTGGCTGCTGTTGTTTGCAGCAGGGTCACACCCGCCTGAGCACCAGGCAGCCCTCAATGCCACCTGGGAATGCAGGTGTCAGGCCCTGGCCTCTGGGACCAAACAGAGGGGGGAACTCACTGTCCAGACACAGTTTCCAGATAGAAAAGGCTGCTGTGAGCAGCCACCTCAAAGGGCAGACAAATGAGGCTCTCCTGTACTTCAGCTGTGCCATGCAGCTACACAGCCCTGGGTAGCAGTTGTGGGGCACAGGGACAAGAGAAGGCACAGGATGAGGGACAAACCCAGTCAAGCGCGAAGACTTTTCATGATTGCTGAGCCCCAGACAGCCCCCCAAGCATGGTGACACCCACCAGTCCTTCTCTGTTGACAAAGAGCAGCTCCAGCAGGTGCCTTCCCTTGTTGGCCAGACACCTCCCAGGCTCTTTGCTCTCTGCTCTCCTGCACTGCCGGCAGACCTGCCCACCTTCTTTGGTTCCACGGGCAGAACCTCGTACCTATTAGCCATGGCCACCTGGGAAGTGGGAGCAGTCACAGAGGAGATGTGCCGGCTGCACTCGGCACGAAGGAACCAAAAGCCTCTATGGGCATGGCTGGAATTCTGTGTCTCCACAGGATCTTATGGCTGCCCTGCTCCTCATTGGCTTTTGTCTGGAAATGCAATTGCACTTTCTTCCTCATCCAGAAGTCCAGAGCTGGGGAAAAAACTGGCCAGTGGGTGGTATTCCAAAGGCAGTGTAGGTACAGGAAGGAGCCTGTTCCCAATCCCAAACCACACCAGAACACCCTTAGGAGGGACTTTCCATCTTTGAGAAAAATGGCCAATTCAGAAGTGAACATAGAGCCGAATTCCCTTTCTGACAAGGAATAGAACCTTCCACGAGGCTTGAAGGATTAAAGGATTTTTATTCTGAGTCTGGCTCCAAGCTGGCGTTGGAGAAAGCAATCCTGAAGTGGTCCTGGTCATCTTCTTTGCTTCCTTGATTTCTTTGCTGCAAGTTTCCTTCATTTTCATTTGAAAAGCACCAAGAGCAGAGATTTATATGGTGGGGGCCCATGTGATCTGTAGAAGGAATAGCAGAAGTACTAACAGTCAGAAGAACAACCGCAGTACGAAACCAGCCCCACAGCCTATCCATTTCTCTGACGTATTTTTTCTCCAATGACTGGTGACAAGTTAGGAGTCTTAGGGGTATCTAAGAAGGCAACTATTGCAATCAGTTTGGCCAGGCCAGCAAACATACACATAATCACTGGAGCATTCCCTAGGCTGTAGCCTTCAGCTGCTCGAGAAACAAGCCCTGCTTTGGCTTTTAGTGTAGAGGGAAGCTCAGGCAAAGGCCACCCACTCCCGGCTGGCGTGAAAGGCAAAAGGAAGGCCCCAAGTGCTCCCTGGCTGCCTCCAAGCACAACAATGGCTTCTGTAAGGAATCCACAATTTCTGTCTGAGATGAAATACCAGCCAAGCCCGCAAAATAAAGAATGGAATCTTCATCCCTCAGAGAACCCCCTTCTTGATGAGCCACTACAGATTAGTAGTGGCTTTGTGCCCACCAGCAATGCTGTTCTAACCAGAAACTTACTAGGAGGGTCAGCAGTTGGGAGGAAAGGAGATGCCACCTTCCTTTCCTGCTCTGATGATTGCCTGTTTCCCGGCCCCTCTCTCTCTTCAGGATTTCTGCTGGTTCTCAGAGGCTCTGTTCTCAAAGTCTTAAGTGGTCCTTGTCATCTCCTCTGCTTCCTGCAGTGCTTTGCTGCAGGGATGACAGCAGTCAGGCTGTCAGAAGAGGCTGAAGAGAGGCTCTGCTAATTTGAGAAATGGATGCTGCCCAAAGAGAAGAAAACAAAAACAAACCAAATTAAAAGATTCAAAGGAAAAAGGAACCATTATTTCCAAACCGAATTCCTAACAGGGCCAAGCTGCATTCCTCTAGCTCCCAGAAATACACAGACACAGCACTGAGGGCACCACCAGCACAGCTGCCTTTCATGTCCAGGATGCTGCTGTCACAGGCAAACACGGCCCATAACTGCACTAGTCCATTCCTCAAGGTGTTGTCACTTGTTGGGATTTTTATCCTGACAGCACTGTGGGATCGCTGCTCACTGTTCAAAGGATTTGCTCCTTACAGGAAAATCAACAGATATATGCAAGCTCCTCTTTTCTACACACATGGGCTATTTGAGTGTCTAAAAGAGACATGGGCATAAGCCATTCCTCAGGAGACTCCCAAGAGCTCTGAAAAATATTGATCCCATGTGTTGTTCTCAGGCCCACGGGACAAGCAGGTTCTCAGCAGCAAGCCAGGAGCAGGGACACGAGCAGCAGAGCACAGATGGACTCAGCGCTGGCTTGCAGGGAGAGCAGTGTCTGCCATGGCATGCCCTGCCCCTCCTGTGCTGGCTGCCATCTTCCTCCACAGCAGGGAGAGCCAAGGAAGCGGCCTTGTCACCAGCTCCCTGTCTGCCACAAAACCTGGCAGCAAACCTGCAGCGCTTCTCATCTGCTTGAGCGGGCCAGGCAGCGCAGGGGGCTGGCACAAATCCTGCTCAGCTGTCCCTGTTTGGCTGGCAGCAAGCTCTGAGAGTGGGCCAGGAGGGGCATGCTGGGTCTCTTCTGATGCTCCCAGTGCACCCCCTGCAGTCACCTCCTTCCCGGTGCAAGATGTTGGACTTCTTGCCTGGATATGGTTTCAATGAGCTTCTCCACCAGCACCACCTCCACCATTTCAGGCCATCTCAGCAACATTCTACTGGGGTTTTTTTTGTCACAAGTTGAGGGCCCTACCAAAATAGAAAACTGGGCCACAGGAATGATCAGAGGGTGGAACACTTCTCATCTGAGGAACGGCTGAGAGAGTTGTGGCTTTTCAACTTGGAGAACTGAAGAGGGAGATACTGTTTCCACGTTCAAATACTGCAAAGGGGGGCTTGTAAGAATGATACATGGGGATATATATTCTTAGCGGTACAAGACGCTAAAGAATGAGGGGAAATTACTTTAAAAATGGTTAAAAGAGGGTAGATTCAGTTGGGCATGAGGAAGAAATCTTTTCGAGGAGAGTGCTGAAACACAGGCACAGGTTGCCCAGAGAGCTGGGAGGTTCCCCACCCCTGGCCGCTTTAAAGGTCAGGTTGGGTGTGGCTCTGAGCAACCTGATCTACTTGAAGATGTCCCTGATCACTGCAGGGATGGTTGCAGTCGGTGACCTTTAAAGGTGTCTTCCAATCTAAACTGTTCATGATTCTACTTAGTTTTCACTAGAAAAGCTCTGAGGTTGGAGATTAGTATGAGTAGGGTCTATCTGAGGATTTGGAGTTTAATGGGTGAGAAACCATGACATTGGGCAGTTGTTTTAGTTGCAGCCACTTTGTGTTTTGCCTCCAGAATACCCTTGGCAGACCCTTGCCTGTCCTTTTCCATGTGCAAACAGCAGCTCAGAATGTCGCGGAGCATTCCCCTGCATCTTTGCTTTTTCTTCCCTAACTTTGAGACTCGGTGCCTAGAGAAAAAGAAAACTGGAGATTCTACCTGTTTCTTTCATATCCATATATGCTCATCTAGACCCGATATTTTAAGAGCCAGTCTGCTGTTTCTTCCCTTGCAGAGGCCTGAAGGGGATTTTTCTACATCAAAAACTGACCCCAATGTCGACACATATATTCAACATCAAAAGGATCTTGTCTGATTTTATTGGATCACCTAGTTAGTAGGAACTATGTCATCAAAAGCACATTTAAATTAGTGCAGAGTGTAGACTCTTCGTAATTTTTGACATGGTAAATTTTAAATTAAGTACCTAGGAGATATATCCTATTCCTAGTCTGTACAGTCTGCCAAACTATATTCTGCCAGAACTCTTTAAAGAAATTTTAAGGTTTTCTACCTTAGCTGAAGAGAAAAAAGGGCAAATGAAGAGTTGAAGTGACAGTCTCTCATAAGTAAATGATATGGCTCCCTCTGCTGACCATAGAAAGATAAGTCAGATTTTAAAAAGTAAACTAAAAAGAAAACCAAAAAAATAACCACACAAACGAGATAAAGGAAAGTTGCAGAACAAAAATATGAATAAAATTCAGCAACTGAAAAGCTACATAATTATATTAGAACAGAAGAAGTCCACAGTTTTCAAATATTTATTTAATCATCACTTTCATTAGCAGAATTATTGTTGACTCACTTTATACATGTAAGCAAGACTTTTAAAGTTGGCAGAATAATACAAAGATTAGGAGGATGATAATTTCTGGTGTGGCACATTTGGATCCTGTCTGCAGCCCTTGCCAATTCAGTAAAATGGCTTTTGGCTCAGTGAAATTGACTATGATCCTTCAGCCGCCTCCCAGAGGTACTCTCTTTTGGTTGTAACAGTCACTAGGGCATGAGCACTTGAACTCTTTCTGGTGGAGAATGTAATGTCTTTTTATCATCAGACATGAGTGCATCTCTCTCTGGAGGAAAAGAAAGGTTACACCCCTGTCTGAGGTAGACTGAGTTCAAATGATAAATCTGTCACTCCGGAGGAGAGGAACGACACAGAGGTGACTGGCATGCAGTCATCCCCTACATATTCTTTCCAGGCAGTGCACAGACCTGTCCGCAAGGAATTCAAGCTAAGATTAAGCATAGTGTGCGGGGCACTGAGGAATGGAATTCATATCCAAAAGGAGTGACTGATTGACTAATTAATGAATAGGGGTATAAAGCAATGTTAAGAGCTACCAGGGTATCTGTACTACAAGGCATGAGCAAATATGATTTTGAGCTGAGAGTCTGAGTTAGAAGAACTAGACACATGGTAAACAAGAGGCCGTGGGAAAAAAACCTCACAACATGACACTGAAATTATCCAGATTGGTTATGTATCTATTTTTCTTCTGTGCAGTAAAAATTAAGAGATATGTGTGCATCTATGTATTACACAGATAATCTATAAATGGTTTAATTTCAGGATATTAGTTCTTAGCTGTCTTGCAGTTGATCTACAAGAATCTAATTATGTTATTATTTACTTTTTTTCTTTTACCACAGATCACAGATTCTCTTCCATTTTCATTTTTCAATAAGTAATTATACTGCCTGACATCTTAATGAATAAGCATTGCTAGAGGAGAAAAGTTAATGAGATCTCTCTGCTAATTTCCTGTCAAGGTCTTTAAAAATGCTTTAGGTTCCACACATATTCTACTTAGAATTATCTCCTCCTCTCTTTGCCCTCATTAATTGCTCCAGAGGGGAACCACTTGAGTGTACCAGAGACAATGCCTTCTGCCTGTGGGTGATTTTCTTGGGCAAAATTATGTAATTTTCTATGATATATTTTCTTAGTTTTTCCCAAAACAAGTACCAGAGGATGCTTTTACTAGCACAAAATCCCCACAAACACACACACAAAATAATCAACAACAGCCCCAAAAAGCAAAGAAAGAATTGAGCCCCAAAACAAGGAACTTCATACTGGTCTAGGATCTAATTTCTCTTCATGAATTTCTTTCTGTCCATCAATTAGAATTATATTTATATTTAAAGTCAGCAAATGGAGTATGTTGCATTCCTCTTGTAAAAACCACACATTTTCCCATCTCATAACTAAAAATATATATATAGTGATTGCACAGCAACCTTAAGGAACTGGAGTTCCAGAGCCATTTCTAAGGTGATAATTCCTTGCCACAGCTTTACTCTGAACAGAATTTTAGTAATTCATTTTTATGGACTTGGGTTTGACATTAAAGAAAAAGGCTTAGTGATTTTAGCCTACAGAGAGAGCAAGACAAAAGGACTTGGACATTTCCTGATTTTTTTTTTGCCTCACCCTAGTCTTAGGACAGAAGGGCAAAGGCAGAGCAGCAAAGATGCTTAAAAAATAAAAGAAAACCAAACCAAACCTAGCAGCCCAGTCAACCACCCAATCAACAACAACAACAACAACAACAACAACAAAAAGAAGAAACTCAAGCTGAAGAGCTTAAAGTCTGTACAGTAAAAAAAACCAGAAGTTGACAGCTTTCTTTCTCTTTATTTAAATATAAAAGTTCACGAACAACAGCTCATATTTTTACTTTCACAAAGGAACTAGAAGGGTAAAATAAAATATTGTTTCAGAGTTTGGACTTAAAAATATTTAATCAGCAAGAGTTTCCAGCTCTTTCACTAGGAAAAGTTAAATACCATATCTCTGTTTGTTGTCTTTTATTCTTCTGTTGGTTCAAACAAAGACCTTTCTCATTCATTCACTTGTGCTGTGGGTTTCTCCTCTCTGTACATCTCTTTTTCGTTTTGAAAAAAAGGGAACGTCCCATTCTGCTATAAAAGGGGGAGAAATTTTGGTGGATTTCTCAGATGAAAATAAAATGTAAATGCAGCAATATTATATCTGAGAACCATTTATTGATTCAAAAAAGGTAAATGTTCCTACTAAAGAGGGATAGAAAAAGGGTACATGTACAGGCCTTATATGAATCCTTCACCTCACGTGTAACATACTTAGAGGCAAAAATTAAAATAATATTTCTTCCTCTCAGAGAAGTTTCTTTCATCCTGGTTGGTTTATAGAGGTCAGTTTTTCAGCCGTGAGTTTGATCTCAGGTGTGAGTTTTGAGTTTTGTTATGCATCCATTACAGCAGTTGATCACTTTTCAGAGACTAGTTTGGATAATGGCAACTTGTGGAAAATACAAGAGCTCACAAGTCAGGTGTAACAAACTAAAGACAATTTTGTTTCCCAGCACCTGAAGCGGCAGTGTCAGAAACAACAGCAGTACAGGTTGGCTCAAGGCCTGCAGAGTAAATCCATCAGCTTGTTAAGTTGTTTTGCTTATTTTATTCTCTGCTGTACTTTGTGTTTTGGAATTGTTTTTTTCCAGTGGGCCGGCATAAAGAATGATTTATGTAGGACTATTGAATGAAATCAGTGTGTGAAGTGCTGACTAATAGCAATAAAATGCTATGTCAAAGTGAGGTAGCAATTTATCACAGCTCCTGCTCATTTGCAGGAGCTTTCAGGTTATTTGAGATAGAGACCTTGGCAGACACTCAGACATTCATCTACCAGTAAAATTCAATTTTCTGTGTGTTATTTGGAACAGATATTTTGAAGGTCAGACATGCATCACAAAGTTCAGGATCATGCACTGGTGATACTAAAACTTGATTTTCTTGAGTCAACTCAGACTCTTCCTTTAGCTCAGCCTTCCTCCCATTTTTATAACTATATGTCATGTCCAAGTAACTCTGAGGCAAAAACACAGACTGGGCAAGTCAAATTTAATTGTCATGGATGATCATCTTAGAAGAAAATTATAACCAGATTGGCTGATCAATGGGCTCCAAACATCACTACTAAAACAAAACAGTACTCCTAGTACAATTTTCTATTTTTCACACTGACTTGTTTTCTGCTAGGAAAATCTAGTGCAGGAATGCTTAATGAAGCATTCATGTCAGTGAGACCTGCTTATTAAAAGAAATCACCTCTCCTTCCCAGGCACATGTTCTCCCTCAGAAATGTATTGACAAAATAGTAGAACCATAGAATGGTTTGAGTTGGAAGGAACTTGAATGTCACCACGTTCCAGCCCTCTGCCATGGGCAGGGTCACTTCCCTCTAGAGACGGTGTTCAGAGCTCTGTCCAGTCTCTCCTTGAACAGCATCCCTGGGCAACCTGTTCCAGTGCCTCAGCAAGCTCACAGAACCTGCCTTCTTTCAGTTTAAAGTTATTATTCCTTGACCTATCAATACAAGCCCTTGTCAAAAGTTTTCTTGTAGGTCCTGTTTTGGTATTGCAAAATGTTTGAGAAGGACAAATGCAGTATATTAGTTTATTAGGCTTTGGGGGGATTAAAGAGTTTTTAAGCTAGTAAATATTATTTTTCTTTTCACACTTGATCATGTCATAACTCCCTAAAAATTAGGCCATCAAGTTGATACATTAATTGGCCATATTATTGCTGTGACTGGGGATGGCAGCTGGGAGATCAGGTGTCACAAATGTATGTGGGAATTTAAATCAGCACTTTCCTCTTGCCCAGGCCTTGGCAGCAGGCAGCAGCTATATTGAGGTGGCCAGCACCTCAAAACCCACTCACATTAGTAAGTTCTTTTAGTAATGACTGATTCTGTTTATTATAGAACAAATTATTTGTTAATAGACAAGAAAACTAACAGATATATGACTTAAAGCAAACTAATATAAAACAAAAAGAAAGACACTAGTAGATATGCATACAATGCATGATAAGGTACCTGTTTCAGTTACAGCCAGCGAAGAAATAGTATAAGCTTAGGATTCAACACATCTTACTATCCAGTTGCTGGTGGGGCACACATCGAGATCCTTTCCCTCAATTTCTGGAAAAGTAACCACAAGCCTGTGTCCAGTCCTCGGAGAGAAGTCCCTTACACCTTCATAGTGTGCATGTAGAGGCTTCTGCCTTAGTGGTAATTCGTGTATCTTTTATAGCGCAAAACGGTGTCCCTCAGTCAGCAATCTTTCCCTTATCTCTTCCCACATCTGCTCTCCAGACTAGGATGTTTGTCCTTGAGGTTTGGGCCTCTTGGCTTCAGAGATAACCTCTGCTAGCCTTGGGCTACTTCTTTGTGCACCAGTTGTCCATGGTACACCAGAAGTGGGGGTAGGTATCCTGGCACATCAGGTGACTTAATGCTTGGACTTAACTCTGCAGGTCTTACCCATGTGTACTGGTTAAGGTCTTACCCATGTGTACTGTAACCTGATGGTACTGGTTATTATGAAAGGTTTTAGACTGCACTGTTAGCTTATTTCTCTGATAATTTTCTAAGACAAAGCCTCAAAAAGTTTAAAAATATGTTGGAATAGTTTATTTTGTTAACATACTGTGAAGTGCACATACACTTAGTTTACTAAACACTTGTCTTCTGGGAGCACAATGGAGCAGTTTGTGGAAATATCTGATTTTTACAGCTTGAGACCAGGGGAGGCTGAAAGACAGAGACTATGAGTGAAGTGCACTCCAGCACAGCATGGTGAGACAAGGCTTGAATAATTACTCACAACTGACTCCAGACCTGTCTGCAGACTTTGGAGGACTTCCAAACCTGGGCCAGAATTCTGTTACTATCACTGCATCCACTGATTCACTTTTTCCTAATGAATATTGATGCCAGTGAGTAGAAAACAAATTGACAATTTGTCTGAAATGACAGCACTGCCGAGCCAGAGACTGCTAGCAATAAAGGATGCAGCTTCAGTGTGGTCCCAGCCATTTTGATGTTTTGCTGCTCCATCCACATAAAGCTAGGTGTGTTCACCAAGCTGCTACCTTCATTTGGTGAAAGTGATGTCACTTTTTAGAAGCCAGTCTCTTGCTAGGAGACCTTTCATGAGCTGGTGGCTTTTGCTAATTTTAAGACAGACAGTTGCATGAAACCTGCTTAACACTGAAAAAAAAAGATAAAAGTATCCTGATTTGTAGAGCTGTCTATCCTGACATGATTTTATGGTGCTCTAGGAGCACTCTCTGACAAAACTGATACATTATAAATGCCATATTCCATAATTGGTCCGGTTTTGATTTGTGCTGTTGTGGAGCTTTTTTTGCTTTTCGATGGATAGAATGTGATTACACCAAGAGAGCACTACTCTTTATGCTCCTTCTCTCCTAACTATTGCTACCCTTTGTGCCATCTTTATTACTGAATGGTTAGTAATTATGGCTTTTAGGGGTGTGAGTAATGTGTGGCTTTGCTTCCCAAAATGCATGCCCCAGGTGGGTGACACCTTCAGGTGACCTGGCAATTTACTTGAACTGCTCTCATTACAATGATATGTTAAACACAATCTAAGGTTTCAAACCATGAGTGCCATCTGTTCTGTGTCAGATCTATTTTTTAAATTAGGAAGATCTTTTTTATCACCCCATTGCCTGCTGGGTTCACCTCTCTTTCATTTTATGATCTCTCCAAGGATTTTGAAGAGCAGTTTGGAATAGAAAAGGAAGGCTGAATCCTGCTTTGCTACCGTATTGAGCAGCAGCAGGAAAAAAAATCATCCCAGTTATGGTGTCAATGGCACAGCTGAGACAGCTTGTGCAGTGCAGCAAGGCACGTGGGCTGCAACAGACAGCATCATTTCTGCCCTGCTCCTTCTCGGCTGATGCAGGGACGTGCCTTCCACTTGCTGCTCAGCTTTCCCTGCTCTGTGCAACCAGGATAGGGAAATGAGGGAGACATGCAGCAATGTTCTATGGGAAAGGGTTTCCTACTGTGCTTTCCTCTGACAGAACAGGTCTCTTCTGACCTCAACAGGGGCACTGTCAGCAGCAGATGGAAGAGCCTCATCACTGCTGGAGAGCCTATGTAGGCTCCTGTGGTCACAGGCCCATCACACCACTGGACTGGAGGCACTGCTGGCAGTGCCTGGTTCAATGCCACACTCAGGGCAGGGTAGCTTTGAACAGGCTTTCCATGTGTTTAGCAGGAGTTTCCTGTACTTTGTGTCTAGTTGTTTCTGTCATTGGATACCACTCTGGATACCAGAGTCTGACGGTCTTCTTCCTTCACTTCATTAAATGTTTATACATAGTGATAACATCCCCTATCGACCTTCTACAGAATCAACAGTCCCATCTCTTTCATCTTCTCCTTGTGGGAGGGATGCCCTGGTTCATTCATAATTCTTGTGGCCCTTTTCTGCATTCCTCAGTCTATGCTGTCTCTATTGATGAGCCCAGGAGTGGACTTAGCACTCCAGGTATGTCTCACCAGGGCTGATCATGGAGGAAAGATCAGCCCTTGAACTGCTGGTAACACTCTTCTTAAAGCAGTCCAGGAAGCTATTTGACATATTTGCTGTGGGTCATGGTCAGTGTAGTGTCCACTGGGGCCCTGGGTCCTTCCCTGCCAAAATGCTTTCCAGCTGAGTGTCTCCTGCATACACAGGCTGAATCTGGTCCTCTCAATTGGAGAACTTTCCATTTCCTTTTATTCAACTTCATGAGCTTTCTCTTGGCACAAAAGTTCTATAAACTTTTGAGCACCCTCTGACTGGTGGCACAGCCCTCTGGCGTACAAATGCACAGGCTACCCTGCAAAACTTCCTGCTACCCTTGCCACTGGGCTTCTTCAGCTTCTCAATTTCCTCAGCTTCCCTCAGCAGCTCTTTTCCAGTTACTCCATTAGTCTCTGCATTTCTAATCTTCAGATCGTCCCCATGCCAGAGACACCCAAAGGTCAAGCATTAGCTCTCCTACCAGCTTTACAGTGCCACGCTTCACCCCAACAATCCTTCTCCCCTCAAGCTCTGTAGCTGACTCGTATTAGGTACAGTAGCTTTACATGTAATTATGCACATGTATGTGCTTACCTGTGCTTTAGGAATGAGGATAAAGTGAACAATGCAGTGAGCTCCCAAGCCCATATGCTGGAGACAGTTTCTATTGCCCTATCAGATCTCTTTTCCCTCTGTGGCAGCCAAATTCTAACCGAGAATCTTTAGTTCTGTTTTTGGGAGGCAAAACTTTGCCTTTAACTGGCTTAGTGCTACTCACATGTTGCTCCTGGACAGTCCTTGGAGTGTCCCATCAGGAGTCAGCTGAAGGACATGATGAAGCCTGTGAGTTACCCAAGCTCAGGGATTTGACAGGCAAAAATAAGCTGGCCAGTTTAGCTAAGGAACAGCTACTCACATGCTTTGTCTGATCCCAGTGTGGGTGAGAGGATGGCCAGTTTGCATTAGCACAACATTTGGTCAGTTCTTCTTGGTGTCACACTGGTGACAGGAGGACTGTGAAGCTGGTGCATTGGCAGTGATGGGTCTCACTCACCTCTGAGTCCTGGAAGCCTGCCAGGGAATTCTGTTCTGTGCTATGAAAACCAAATGCATTTTTTGTGCTAAAGAGCTAGATGCCAAATAACTTCTCAACACTTCTGCATTGTTATATTTATTTTATTTATATTTGTATTCCATTGCTTCATTCATTGTGATTGGTTTGGAAAGTCAACTTTTCTTTTAATGACTACAACAGTTAATGTCAGTCTTTCTTCCCATCCAGTTGAACAATTATTTAATAACAAACAACTAAAAAAATCTGAGATGAATGTGACATCATTAAAAAAAATTAATACACCAAACAGAGCTGATGTATGGAGGAAGAAAAGGAATCAACCACTTATTTCTTAGAAAGATGCATTCTTCTTAAAAATTACCAAAATTAAAGAAAAAAAAGTATTTTATGGGAAAGAGCGGGGAGTGTACACATGCATATGCTGATGCTTCCACATCCATATCCCCAAACAGACATATATTATATGTGCTCATGCACATACACAGACACACATGTATTAGACCGGACAAGTAATTTATTTTATTCCCTGGCAGAAAATTATTATAACTTTTAATTATATTAATTACATCTGTCTTTAAAATAGGAAAACTTATTAAAAGAGAACAGATACTACTTTAAGAGCTCTAATATATTTGGCTAAACCTTGGAAATCACTTCCTATTTAGCATAAAATACACTAAAAAATCAACTTCGAAAATATTTTATTTAAATGTACACCATCACCAGGTTCTTAGTGCTGATTTGGCTTGCTTTTGGAATAGTCTCCATAATTACTAAAAATGTCTTTTATTGAAAATTTCTTCCAATGTATAGGAAAAAATGTCTAAATACTGACCACTCATCTATACTGGGTGCCCCAGTGTTATCCCCTTTCTAAAGCCCACAGAGCATGCTTTACTAGAGCAATCATATTCTGATTTTACATGCAGTGACTCCTGTACTGCTGCTTTTGCAGGTACCTCCTGCTCTCTTGCTTTAGTTCTTCTGAAGAGACGATAAATAGACAACCCTTGATGGTTTCTCTTCAGGGGGCATAGGTGAGAGGTAGCCCTTCTGGGGGCACAGAGGGAGGTGAGAAAGCTACTTTTTGGGGAAGAAAAAGGCTTCCCACTGAAAGGCTGGCTCTGAGACCTCCCACACACAAAATGAGAAACCTCAAGAACACACAGAAAAGATAAAAATTGACAGGAGGGAATAGCTTTTTGTTAGAGGGCTCAAAAATGTGTAATTTATTTAACCCAAAGGTGCTAAAAGGTCCTTTTACTCTGCTGTTAATAGAGACTTGACAAGAGTGGCTTCCCAGCTACAAAGAGTATCATTCTCTGCATCCTGTCCACAGACCAGGAATTTGTGATCACCGAGGACAATATTCACCCGTTAGGTTTCTCCACATCTTGAGTTGTCATCGGTAGGTCCCTGTAGAGTTACTTGTTATCTGTTTTTCTCGTCTTTTCTTCCCCTGTTCTTCATTAATCCATTCATCAGGAGAATCAGATAACTTGCCCACTGTACGTTTTGCTAATTAGGGCCTGAGTTCTTGGAGAAAACTAGTAAGTTTTGTAAGTCCCCAGCTTCTCTCAAATTTGATAGAAATCATCAGTTTTGCTGCTGTGGATAAGTAAAAAAAGCCCCACTCTTCAAAAGAGCCTGGGACATCATTGTTCATAAAACCTAAGTGAGGTTAAGTTCAAATTTGTTTCCTGTTACAGTTGTCACTAATCTATGTTCACACAAAACAGAAGTTCATAACAAAATCTCTTATTAAAGATACAATCATTGAAAACTCTCAAGTCTAACTACTGAAGTCGAGTTTGGTATCATAGGAACCTTTCACAACTTTTTATTACTTCAGACTAATGCTGAGTTTCAGTCAGTTGAAATGATTCATTTATAAAGGCACCATAAAATGCCTTGAAGCTTAATACAACAGCATCTTTAAAGGTAAGTGTCAGGAAAAACAAATTAGGGAGGAAAAACAAAACCTGACTGCAGAACCAAAAATGTGATTAAAAAACCACAATAAAACAGAAAATCCAAACAATAACCTCTTTTCTCCCTCTCCTCCCCCCACCTTTCCCAGTCCCAGAGCAATATGGAATGCTGGCATTATTAGGAACTTGCATAATAATAATACCAGGTAGAAAAAGCATTAACAACCAAAATATGATTCTGTCTCTTTGTGGCCCTGAGCAAATTACTGATGAAGCTGGAATGCTTGATCACAAGATTTAAGAGGAAGAAGCCTTTCTCTCTCTGTGGGAAGGGGTAAAATGATACTTTTACGTAGTGATGCCACATTCCAAACATTTGTATTTGCTTACCAGCTAACACGGAGTGGAACAGGAGGAACAGCCATGGCATGAGATGGCCAGGTGGTGGCTGAGTAGCTATGCTGTGGAAGCAAGAGTACCTGTTGGGAGATACTCAGCAGAAGGCCACAACTTGCCAGGTGGAGGAAGGAAATTCCATGTTCTTCCTAGCATCATAAGCAACCAAAACGAGTACACTTTTCTCTCCTTTGCAGCTGGTTCATCTACAGGCTTTTACCATTACAGGCATTTTGTCCAGGTCAAACACAAATCCTCGAGGCACAGCTCTGCATTTCACTCTTTTGCCTCATACAGTGTGCTGTACCAGAAAATGAAACAAATGGGTTTGTGGGAAACAAACAGTCTAAAAGAAAAGGAAAGCACTCCAACTGATAAGTTTTGCAATCACAAAATTTATGCATTCACAAAAAAAAGGTAACTGAGAAAAAATTCTGCCTAATCTTCAGACTGAGCTGCAGTGAATAGTCTCAAAACAGCATTTGATAAGTAGTTTAATAAAATGAAGACTAAATTATGCATAAAACCCCACATTTTTCAATTTGTTTAGTGACTTTGATCTTTATGCACAAATTCCCACACCATTGCGTCTTCATGTTAATCTTTCAAACCCAGTGCTGCCTAA
Organism: Petroica traversi; assembly: GCA_025920805.1. Taxonomy (NCBI): domain Eukaryota; kingdom Metazoa; phylum Chordata; class Aves; order Passeriformes; family Petroicidae; genus Petroica; species Petroica traversi. The sequence goes on along the minus strand of JAHLSL010013290.1, from coordinate 950,184 downwards.
ACTGAGAACACCACATGGCAACTGTCCACGGTGGCAGTGGAATTCAGCTACCGCTCCATCTCAAACAGTGCCACAGCCCAGGCACTTTGGAGGAGTTCAAGAAACCCTTTTTAAGCAACTGAAGTTGTAATTCCAGTCAGTTGCCACTCACGTGAGCCACCCCAAAGATGATACATTCTACATCTTTAAAATGAGGCAAGCTCAGGAGTAGCTGTGGCAATGAATTTCAGAAGCTAGTTATATCCTGCAGAAGTGCCAGCAGAATAGAAATCATCTGTGCGTGCATTCCAATCCCCAAAGAATTAACCTGATTGCAAAGACTACCAAAGAAGGTAGGAACACTTAGGTCCATCCCCTTGAAAGCAAAGGATAATGCTGTTTGCGTAGTTCTAGAGATGCAGAAAAGCCCCACCATAGGTACACCAAATGTTCACAGACAAAAGGACATTTTCCCAGCAAGAATGTGATCACTGACATTTTACAGGCCCTGATTTAAGCAAGTAGGCAAGTAAATCAGAAAGTACTACCACACTGAATTAGAAAATATTTGCTGTTATTCTACAGTGTCTGCTACCCCTCTATTTCAAATGTTCCAATCACTGGATACTCCATGAGATTTTCTTCTGTTTTTGTCTCAGAAGATGTAAACATACCTAACTTATTCAAGGAGTAGGCAGCAACAGGGTTCAGCACTTACTCAGGAAAAAGTAACTTTTCACAATAACACAAGTCTGCAAAATTCATTACAAGGCACAGAATATATCGATGTGTTCCACTTGACTCCCATTGATTCAGAAGCATTTCTCTTGTGTTACCTGTATTAAGTATCACTTTCATTTCTTTAATTTTTTTTTTTTCAGAAGAAACCCTCCTCAGGGCATATCTGGAGTAGAAGACTTGATTTACTGCAATAGATCCTTCCAGATGGTCCATACATGTGTTAATTAAGTTGGATTAAGTTCTGGAAAAAAATATTGTGTTAGCCCAATGTATAAAGCAAGTCATATTGCTGGGCACTGTTAGTTGCAACAGAGACCTTCAGTTAGTCCCTCCAGCTCTAACCTTTTTTACTGCTCATCTTACTATATCTTCCTGCAAGTTACTGGAATTAATTTCTTTTTCTCTGAAAAGATGAAATTTTAGGGTGATGGAGAAAGATCCTTTTCCTAAGGGGATAGAAGGATATGAAATTCACACAACAGATTGGTGTACTTCATAGGATACTTCAGGAAAATGATGACTGTATCTGATTTTTAATGTAATGTAGAGATACTGAGAACACTTGCTGTCAGTCACAGCATGAATTCAAGGAAATACCTCAACACTGCAGAGCTATATCTGGATCCTTGTTCATGTAGTTGAGATCAGAAACCCTCCCATTGTCATTGAATTATGAGTCACAATGAAGGAAAAACTGCCTGCTCAGCTGAATTATGTGGCTGTCTTCCCGGAAACACAAGGCTTGCTGGCATTTGGGAATGGTGGCCAAGCCTTGGGAGGTCTGGAGCAGGGTAGGGGACATTAAAGGCTAAGTCTTCTTTGATTCCAGAATCTCTTAATAGTCTGCTGCAGTTAGGAGAGACGCACATACCAAGAAACAAAAGAATAAGAAAGCAAGATTGCAGCTTTCATTTCAAAACAACTAGTCTGGAGGCCAGCCGAGGGACCTGAATTTCAGTAAAGCTTTAGCAGCAGGAGCACTGTCTGCCGTTGTTTGTGGCTGAAGAGGTTCTTATCCCTGATAAAGGAGCTAGAACTTATATGATTCTTCTTGTTCTCGATAATCCACATTGCTCAGATGAGGCTCCTAGCAGCATATTTAGGGTTAACAACAATGACACTGGAGAGAAGTATTTGTGACAGTAACTGTGGCTCCCAACTTTCCTGCTTTCAGGGATTAACAAGCAGGCTCAGTCCATGAGGGCTGTCATGTTCTTGAACTCTGCAGTAGGAAGGAAATTGGACTTCACTTTTCTTCAGTGGGTAATTTTTAGTGACACATCCGGGTTGTCATCTCTTTCTGCAAAACAAGAAGGGGAAATAAAAAAGTAAATGGTATTTGTGTTAAAGTGTGCAAAGGCCTCTTCACAGTTAATATTTCTGCAACGCTGCAAATTCATGTGGTTTTATATGGCAGTGTGTTTCTGCCCTTCTCTGTCACTTTCAAGGACAATGAACATAACTGGCAAGTAAAATTTAGCATTTTGTCACTTTTGACAGATTTAATAACCTAATAAATCTCTAGCCATGTAGGTAAATGGTGTTAGATCCCCCCACCCAAAGAAATAAATCAACTGCAAATGCCAGAAACCTTTTAATTTAATGTTAGCAAAAGGATTCAAATCATTCTCATTGAACCTGCAGCCAACAGGAGTCCTAGATATACCTTCTCCACCTAGTTATTTCTGCCTACCCACAGGCACAAAGGGCACAGGAACACAAACCTCAAGGACTTGACCTGAGCTGTGGCATTCATCTCTAGGACGGGGTTTTGGACCATCCACAAACTCCATTAGGAACTGGGACTTGGGACCCTCATAGGATTTTATTTGATCTGATTTACAAGCACTCTGATACAAACTCTCTGGTAACTGGCTGGCCCATTCTATACAACTTCATATTTGTCAGCAGATTTTCTGGAAAGGCATTATCTGATCAACAGCCATCCACATACACCAGACCACACAGCATTTACTTTGGAAAATCAATTGAGATTTACCAAGTTATCAGAAGCCTCTGAAAAATCTCTACATTTGCTTGAATAATTTGTTATAATTAATAAGGTCATTAAGATCTAAGGGAAACAGCTTCTTTACAATTTTGTAACTGTGTCTCACTCTGTTTAACAGATTACTTTTCCATCTAGAATCCTACACATAATCATGGGACTTCCTCCTCCCTTTCCAAACCTTTGACTCATTCTTCTTTCTTGTATATTCATCTTGCATTACTTGATATTTTGTTGTCGTGCATGTAACAGAATAGAATGTTGTCGTTTGTTATAAAAACAATGGTAATTAGTACAGGAATTTATATAGTAATATGTGATCACCACAGTGATATATACAGTAAGCTGATCTAGTAGTAGCTTCTCCTCTAATTTGTTAAAGGTGACAAGGTGACTGTTCATGGAAAAATCTGTCTCCTTTTCTCCCTAAATATTTGGGGGGCCGGGGGGGGGGGGGTGTTCTTTTGTTTTTTTTCTTCAATAGCTGTATTTAGGTTTATTTCATTAGAGCAACAAACACCAAATGCAGAACTAAATTAAATTCAGCACAGTGTTGAACAGCTTCCTACTGAAGATTAATTAGGTGTTAATGCATTTCAAGGCAGTTTTTATCTTTGCTGGCCCCTAGTTTTACCCATAGTCAGTGTCTGCATTTCCTTGTGTACTTCTGATAATCAAGACTGCTAGATCTGTGAGGTAGAACACTGCAACTTCCTTCTGCAGTGATTTCAGTCAGACTGCATCATCCTACCCTGCTATAAAAGCAGTCCAGGGAGTAATGTGGACCATGTCAGAGCCATTGCAAACTGTGCCTCCTCCTTCAGGCACAGTGGGAGGCAAACTGCAACAGCATCAGAGGTAAGAGTCTAGATATGGATAAATGTGTCCAGAAAAATTGCACGGTAGGAACTTAGATGATCTATGCATAAGATATAAAGTAGAGGGTTTTAATTAGTTTGCCGTGACAGCCATGAAGCGTGACCTATTCTGAATTTTTTTTTGGTTATACAGTTATACTCACAGTCCTCTCTCTAGATCCTATATCCCCACCCTGTCAGGAGAACATTGCTGCAAATGGCTCTGTAACTTACTCCCTGCAAAGCCTTCTGTCCCAACAGCTGCTTGGCTACAGTTTTGGGAATCTCACTAAAGTTGTAAAGTCAGAAAAACATTTAACCTTAAAAAACATTGACATCTCTGATGCACAGAAATATTCTCTGTATAGATCTGTATTGTTACTGGTAAATGGAAGACACACAAGTACAGTCTCATTGCATTCCTGCATATATATGCTTGAGCTTTTACTGATTTCACCCAATGACAGTGAACTAGATGTACTTTTAAAAAAAAAAAGAAAAATGCATTAATCCTGTGATAGCGAATTGCTGCAAGTTTTGTGGGAGTGACCCACCTCTATTTGTATTTTCTTAGAGGAATTCACAAAACAACCAGGAAATGGTATCTCAAAGAGGCTGATATAACTATGATGCTGTCAAAGAAAAAGTCAGCTTTACTCAAAATGCTGGTGAGAAGGAGAGGAAGGGTCGCACCCGCAGTGTCCAGTCTTGGCTGGGTGGCAGCACGAGGCATGCTGTGTGCTGCTTAGCCTGCTGCTCCTACTTGCCAAACTGCCCCCTCTGAGATACTTACCTTAAAATAGCTTTGAAAATTAACCACCCACTCTTCATAGAGCCTGCTGGAATATCTCTCACTGATTCTGATGGGCACCAGAGAATTTAGCACGCAGTTCCCCCACCACTTAACTCTGCAGAGCAGTTCCCCTCAAACTTCACCAAAGATCTGATCCTTAATTATTCTGCTGCTGCATAGCCTTAGGTGAGGACTGTCTTTAACAAAAAGCTGAATGTTCTTCAGTGTTTCCTGGGTCTTATTGTGTTTGTGCTTCTCTGAAAATTCACTGTTCCACTTAAATTGGGAAAGGTCTAGAAGTATATTCTTGAATAACAATTACCGATTAAAAGCAGTAAGAGTATTTCCCAAACACAGCAAATGACAACTAGCTATCAACTGACTCTTATGAAGGCAGAAAGACTGGAACCACTGACTCTTTGCCTTAGGTACTCTGACACCTAGTCACAGCTGGATATTGAATGACATAGAAAGGCTAGAAAGGCAAGACAATCAGAAAATCAAGCACAGAAACACAGATAGGCACACATGAGCACTTGAAAACACATTGAAAACTTTCTAAGTCTTTCTTGTTAACAGAATAACTCAGGGTTCTGTTCTTGTGCTTGTTAGTAGAAACTCTCCATACCAGAGCTTTTGGTAGCATATACACTTCCTCTTGAAAATTAATTACAAGACACTCCAGAGCATTATTCTACATTGCTACATTTGTTCCTGCTCTCAATTCAGGATTACACAGTTAACTCAAAAAAATGAAGGCAGAAGTAAACTCTGTTTTTCAGATCCAAAATCCAAACCAAAAGCCTGGACCTATTCTACATGTTGAATATGCCCAAGACCAGTAATAAGAAGAGTTAAACACAGAACTCACTTCTAAGGAACATAAAGAAAAACATTTGCTATTCTTTGTCCTTGAAGTCCTTGAAGTATTTACTTCCTTGCTAGAATTAAGGCTAAAAAGCCAGTCTGGAAGCATCAGGAATCTATCAGTTTTGCTAGTACTTGTGATTAAATGAAAAGATACATTCCTGAATATTTTTCAGGGAGTACCAACCTGGTATCCCAGATGAAAGGAAAAAAGAAACATCTAAAAAGGTAATCAACTTTTAAATCTGAAGAATGTCTGGTCCTCTCCCTTCCATGATGCTCCAGCATGAATTTCAGATACATCAAGCACATAAATCTACACTTAACTATTTTCATTTTTACTCCTCAGTCCAACTTTAAATGCAGCAGGAGAAGAATAGAAAAAATGCAACACAGACAGGAGTAGCTGAGGAAATATCTTTTTAACATGGCAAATTTACCTGTGGTAAGATGTTGATTGCATCTGAATGCATTACAAGAAGAATGAGTTCCCCATAAAGAATGATGCTCTTCTAAGAAAATTGTGTTTCTATGTTTATGCCAGTAAAAGATGGAGCTGGCAAAACTCAAGGCAAAAGTTTTCCAATAAAGATCACCTTCATACCAGTATACAATAGAAGCCAAAGGCCCGTCCTGTGCAAAAGCTGATGAGAAAGTAGAGGAAGCAAATAAACAGTATAGTATTCTATTAGAACAACAGAAAAAATAATAAATGCAGTAATGGCCTTAACTAAAACCAGTGTTGTTTTAAAGACTCAAATCCTCCTTCAGTTCCTGGCTCCCACCCTCACTTCCAGTTCAAACTGAAACAAACCTTGGCTTCACATTCCCTCCCTCAGCTTCTCCTGCTGCCAGTTAGCAAGCCTAAGGATGATGTGGGAAACAGCTTGTTTTAACCCTTTTACAATGGTTTAAACACAGTGAGGTTTTAAAATGTCTATACAAGTGTGCCAGCAGACAAGTGAATAGAGAAACAGTATTACCTGCTGACAGGGAGGAATGCCAGCCTAGAAGATCTGACCAAGTGGCCAAGAGCAAGGACATGGCAGCAGTGGGAACATGCCAAATCCACTTGCCAAGCTCACTGACTTAGAGAAAGCAGCCCACCACTGGGAGCCAATCATGTCTCCAAATACTGCAACCAAAAAAACCCAAAAAAACCCAAACAAACCACTGCCCAGCATTAACCACATTCTTACAGGTAAGGAAACTTAGAATCTATTCAAGTATCCTTGAAGTAATACACAGTGTTGGGCAGAGATACACAAACAGGCATTCCAGATTATGGACCCCTAACAGTCCAATACAACCTGATCTGAGGTTCTGCTGAGCAAACACAAGCATTACTGGGACACAGCTGTCTCCTCCCTACTCTCACGGACAGAAAAGCAAGCCACAGCCACAGGGAAAGCTGTATGTACACAGAGAGGCCCAGTGATGCACCGATGCAGCCAGTTCAGTATTTTCCTGGTTCGAATCACAACTGCAGAATAAGAAGATGAAGAGAAAGATCTGTTCTTCAGAGCACAAATGGCTCTGACATCTGCAGCTTTTTCTTGCTGCTTTCTTCACAAACCTTTCAGTAGTTAACAAATAATTAACATGTGGACAAAGTTCTTTGTATCCTGAAGACAAAAGAGGCTGTTTACAAGGGAATAGCACCGATCATGAGGTCCATGATCCTGTGCTGCTCAACTAATCTGTATTCAGACAGCTGATTGATCAGGATAAGAAGGCTGACAACTGAATTGTAGCAGTAAAGTCATCTACAAAACTCCTTTTAAAACTTTTTAGTGGAAGTTTTAGTTAGAACCATGCCCAAAATATTAATTTAGAAATTGTTCTCTCCAAAGTCAGTAAACAAAAATTCCTCTACTTCTTCTGTTGCTCCTCTCTCTGTATCCTGACTGAAAAAAACCCCAACAGACTGGAAATTGCTGTCCAGTGGGTATATTGATCATTCAGGCATCTCCTCTATTAGGTTCCACGATGTCTTCCACTTGAATGAGAATCAATTATCATGATGCACAGTATTAAATTAATCTCTCAGACGATCTCTTTGGCTTCAGTGTAGTTATTTTGAAGCGAAGGACAGGCTGCCACTAATCCTGTTTGGTTCCTCCTGAATTTGTTTGGGGCTATTTGCAGGACACAAATAATACTCCTGTCTGCAAATGTGGGCCCTTATCACTGATGACAAAGGTATTTTATCGAGTGACTGCAAGGAGGAACAGGATCAGAAAATTACCTTGCCAAATACACCTGACGGTAGGGTTAGACCCAGCTAGATACAAAGAATGTGCATTTGGATGGCTGACTTGCTTAAAAACATCATATTGCAAGGAGGTATTTTCACCTTCTGTTTTTGTCTTCTGTAACAATAAAATAAAAGTTGGGTTTAGTGTATCTCATCTAAAAATGGACATGAAATGTGTTCCTTTTCACACTGAAGCAATGCAGTGTGAATAAGCAAACACCACAGCTACCTTAGCATAAAATTTATCAGGAGACATGCTAGTTCTCTACTATAAACTACAATTTTGTTTTGTATAGTAGGTATTTTATACACTAACAGATCTAATTAAATGGGACAATAAATACATCTTTCCTCCTTTCTCTTTTCTTCTGCAGAACTTCTAAGTTCATGTGATGTGAGTTTTTTTTTCCCCTTGACAATCAGAAAAAGTGGACTTGCTGTTTCTTAGTTTTCTAATTCTTGTGGGTTTAGAGAGAAAAATAGCAGTCCAATCCAACACTCAATAAAACTAAGAGTCACTCAACAAGTACTGTTCAAATTAAGGTAAACACATACTTTTAGCTAAGTATAGTAGTTTTTCTGAAATTTCTTCTTTATACTATCTTCACAATTGCCTTACGGGATCTAGACTACTGAAGTGAGCTGTTTAGTGCTAAAGAAAGGCATTTTTTGAACAGTTAACCAAAATATCCCTAGGAAAGTCCTTCTATCTTGAGTTAAGTGCAAGCAAAGAGGCTGATGCCATAAAAGTAGTCACTAAAAATATGTGTGCCAGAAATTATATATTCAGAAAATTCAGCTCAACACCGTACCTTAAGGCTCTGCTTTCTTTGAGCATCAGAGTTGAGAATTCTATTTTTCAGCAATGTTAAGTCCTAAAGTTCTCAATTTCCTTCTAATTACCTGCAGGAAAAGATAGTATTTACCTCTAACTGGTTTCTTCTTTAGTTAGTGATCAGATCCATTTCTTGAGAAATTCTCAGCACTTTTACAATGTAAAGAAAATACTGTTGGATATTTTCACCATAACTAGACTGGGGGCAGGAAATGTTTTGGTTGATTGGTTGGATGGTTGGTTGTTTTTTGCACTTTCGAAATAGGAAAAATACTGTCTTCTAGTTGTCAGCAGTGACTGAAAAAGTCTGAACAAGACTAAATGTTGCATGCTCCTTGCCCAAAGCTTAAACCATCCAGACACCACACACGACACATGGGGAAGTCTAGAAGGATAAACAACCGGACATATCCTTAAAACAATGCTAATATTACTGTTGTCCTGCTTCTTTAAGTGCTGCAACACAGGATACCTTGAAAAGATCTGAAGGGCTGCATTTTGATGAGCAGCAGTATAAAAGTAAATCTGGGTAGCTTTAAAGAATAGTGACAAGAACATGGTAACTATAATGAAATCAATTCTCCTGTACTCTTGAGCTGAAGCTGTACTCTGTTGACTAGTAAATAATTTGTATTTCAGACTCTACTGATTTGTGGATACCTTCGCTGTTTTCATCAAGATTATAAGTGGATATATGAAGAACATGGACTGGAAATTCTACTTTTCACCATAAACATAAAAGAAAAATCTAAGTGGACAAGACAGTATTTTTGAAAAAAACTCCAGTGAATTAAAAATGGTATACTTTATTTTAAAATATATGCTTGAAAATTTTGTCTGCATAACAAGTTGCTTTTAATCATCCTGTTTTACTCAGCTGTGCTTCATCTGAGTGGGCCTGTGTCAAAACTCCTGTGTTTTTCCATGTTTTGCTAAACCTGCTACAGCTGAGTTTTCCAGTGTGAGTACGGAATGGAGCTATTCCAGAAGCGTTATGTTTATATTATTTCTACTACATCTATGGCATTTCTGGCAATGAATTGCCTGATGAGCACACTTTTTTTTTGTGTGTGTGTTATAGACAAAGATGCAGTAAAGCTGCTAATTATTTAGTGAAAAGACATAAATTAGACGTGCAGCGATAGCTATTTTGGCCTCATGCACAGAGGAAGAGTGACAAGAGTTACAGAGCTGAGGGACTGATATTTATGAGGTCTGTAACCCTGGAAAAACAAAAAGCATAAAAGAGAAACAAAAGTATTCACCTGAGCACTATATGACTACCGTACTGTTAATTGACCCATCCTGAAATAGACAGGGGACTTGGAGGAACTTGGTGAAAACAGAGATTTCTTGAATTGATATCTTGCGATCCATGTTAACTACTTGTAAGTAGCTCCAAATATTAGATGAAAATGTTTCAGAAACCAGTCATGCTACAAGCATGGAAGCTTTTACACTGAGAATAATGAGGTAAGAAAATCCTAATGCCCTTGTTTATCCTGCAATGAAGTCCATGCTCATGGAGGCAATTATCAGCTTCACCATTTTTATATATTCAGCTCCACTGATGGTCACCACTTTCAGACCAATTCTAGCCAGTTGCTACTGTGGTTGATAGTCTCTGCATCTAAATGAAATCAACATTTCAACAGTAAGCAGAACAGTGCATGTAAGCAATATCCTTCTCTACTTTTTGTCATTCAAGTGTAATTATTACTTTCTGTTCTTATGAAAAAATTATTATAAAAGTTACTTTGAGGAAAAGCTCAATGTTTTCATAGGATGTGGTTTATTTAAAAAAAAAATCAACAACTTGAGAAGTGAAGCAGATTATTATATTCTGCTGTCTATTATCCCTGACCTCAGAAGAAAATTTTGCTACCATCAATAATTTCCAGTTATTTAGGAATTTGCTGGGAAACTAACTGATTTGCACTGCTATCAAACTGGTAGGAGTGGGATGGGCTGAGGTTCCCCTCCTACTGGCACCTTTCATTTAAAGGCCTCCTCACCAGTTTGGCAAGCCTATGGCTGAAATGCTTTTCCTCTTCTCTGACAGATGGACTCACCAGCCCTCAGCAGACCAGGGTCCTCAAAGCTTGCTCATTTTCCTTTTCCACCAGTGTAACTCCCAGAGCAACAGCAAAGCAAAGCAAAGCAGCACACATAAGTTAAGGAACACAGAAAGCTTTGGTCTTCCCATTTTTTTGTATGTGGCAAGTCTCCAGTTTACTGCTGAAGGTAGGAGGTAGAGCTTAGGAGCAAGCTCTTCTCTTGGTAAAATTCTTATTTTGTGGTATCAGAGTATTTTGCAAACACTGTGAAATTCAGGCTCACAGGACTTCTTTCACATAAGAAGACTGATGAAGAGACCTATTATCCTGAGATAGGCAAAAAACCTGTAACAAAACTGGAAACAGAAAGTCCTTAGCCAACAGACCATGTATGACTTACTTAGAAGAGGATGCTTTATACTGGGCCTTACTGTAAGGGTTATGGGGGCAGGAGGTCATATACCATCCTATGCCAGGCAGGTATTTCCAGCCACCCCTAACACACTGCAATAAACCCACCATGTGCCAAAATTTCTACTAGAGAAGCACATGGTGCCTCTGCTCACAGATATTTAAGAAAGCAGCAGCTGTTAAGAGGAGAGGACAAATGGTGGCACTGTTGGGATGGGGTTGGAGACACTCTTGGCATGAAGGGCCGAGTGCCAAAGCAGACACAGCCCAGAAGAGAATGTGGGGGCACACCAGAGCAAGGACACTGTGGAGGGACTGTGTCCCACAGCAAACCCACGCTGGGGTGGAGGAACACAACTAAGAAGCAAGAAGCAACAGACTTCCACAGTCTCCTGCATTGCCCCTCACTTCACCAAAGTGATAAGGAGTATCTGAATGTAACCTAGCAAACTCAAGGTGAGTGGAGACCTGCAGGCAGGGAGAAGATTTTAATTGGAGTCCAGGGAAGAAAGGTGTTTCTTTGCCAACTGTCTTTTTCTCTCCTCAATACACAGATCAGTAATCAAAAGTTTTGTTAACTCGCAATAAATCAAGTAAATTCCATGAATCAAGATTGTTTTGCTCATGATGTGCTTATAAAGTTTTATTTATATATTTCTTAAGTCTTTCATACCATAAAATACATTGTCAGAGAAAAGGGATCATAGGAAGGAAGTAGAGGGGCTATACTTGCTGTAGCTGTGCTAATGTTTGAACAACAAATTAATGTGCTGAGGCAGCTGCAAAAACGTTCTCACTAAAAAGCATATTTAGATGCTGTGTTTGAGGTTTGACAAGGTGTCACCTACAAAGACCAATGGTGGTAAGGAGGTAATAGGCAGCCCTATGCCTATGGTGTTTTGGCCATGGGAAGAGGCTCAGAAGTGAATTAAGGTGAACTACTGACGGTGGCAAATAAAGCTGGCCACACATGGACACAGCACAAAACAAATAACACATCTTAACCATGGGTGCATGCTTTAAAGGTCTTCTGAGAGCTCTCATGGGGCAACCTTATCTGTCTTTTGGCTGCAGAAAAGAAATCATGTGTTTTCAGACTTCTTTTTACCTAAATTAACCAATGGGACATGTGTTTTTTCCTCAGAACCTCCTGTGGGGTCAGTGACCATGTCAATTTCCTCTTTTGTCCCCATACAGAACAACTCTATGAAAGAATCAAGAATCTGTCAAATTAACCTAGTAATGGGTACGGGAAAATGACATGTAGCATTTTAAACTATAACCACCTCTTTGCAGAAAGGACAAGTTATGCAACTCCCAAATGGGAGGGAGAACCCTGCTTGAATTATTTGCTTCATTTGATTTTATTTTGCTGCACTGGGCTGCAAAAGGCTGATAAAATCTATTTTAAACATAGAACATAAGTCCTGCAGACTAATATTATGATTCATCTACTGCCAACTTCCCCAATTATTCTCCCTTCTTAAAGTTACATTGATAAATCAATCGTCTTCCCGTTTATTAAAGCATGTGGCTTTCTGTTTATTTAATCATCTCTTGGCCCATTTTCTAATTAAAGGAGATAATGTCGGCTCATTTCCTGTCATGGTGAACCTGGCAGTCCACAGGTTGCCCTCAACTACCATATAAAAATTCAAGACTATTTGTAATGCTTGCATTGTTTGGTGACTCCCTCCCTTCTCCTTGCTCAGCTGAAGAGAAAAATACAGGCTTGGGAGGTGTTTTTTTTTCTGCATTTCCACACTGCTGACACCCACACAAGTCAAGGACAGGAATAGGGAAGCAGGTGAAACATTTATTTGGGAGACTGTGAATCCCAGCAAAGTTAATAATCACACAGTGATCCCAAAAAATAATTTTGTGAAGGAAGGAATACAAAAGGAAAGAATACACCAATTGGAGCACACTCTCATCTTGCTCTACTGCTGGACTTGAGAAACCTCCTGCACCACTCTGGTCCCAAAACTTCATGTGTCAGCTTTGTGCAGGGGTACTGGCACTCTCTACCTGTGGCATTAAATATTTTTTGTCCCTTCTGTATTCTAAAGCTCTTGTAACAGACTTGAGATCACCTTTATTCCTGTCTCTGAGATATTCTGATTTATATCTTGCTTATAATTCAACTTCAGCATTTAACAGCTACAGGCAGAAAAATAGCTAGCCTGCCAGAAAAATTGTCTTTTGCAGGGCTGCCTTCTATCCCTTAGGACATATTTATATATGTTAAATTCTCCTATGCAGAAAAAAACATAGATACATTTCAACTTATTGATACATGCCAAATGAAGCGACTTTCAGCGGGCCTTGCAAACTGTTGAAAACAAGGTGATACAGTTTGTCTTACTTCATAGAATCTTCTCCAGTCGGTGTAAGAATATACAAGAGCCATACCTGCAATAGCTCCAATTCCTGCAGAAACGCAGACAGACATCACTTTGCTTGAATTATTTCAAGAATTTTCAGAATTGCTTCATATCAACTGTGCTATACACAGCCTTGCAGAGTGCCTTTATGTGAAACAACTAAAACATGATGTGGTCCTGGGTACCCCTACTAGGTGACACGGTGATTTGGACTACATGAAATCCACAGGTGCCAGCTAATACCTCAGCTGACTTGTGATTCTGTGTTACAAAAACAAAAACAAACAAACACAAAAAAAACCCAAACAAACCCCCCCCCCCCCCAAAAATCCAAACAAAGCAAAAACCCCAGTGATTTCAGCACTCCCTAAAAGCCTGTATGATGCAGTACATTCCAAACTCTGACCAATGGAGAAATGTCTCCCTGATACCTTTTAAATCTGGCTAAACACCCAAAGTGAGGATTTGAATGGCTTCTGAATTGACCCTTACTTTTCCTTCTCTCCTTATAATTTTTTATTTTGCATTTGCAAGCAACAGTAAAAACATTTCCATTTCTGGGCCCTTGCTGCTGGAAACAATGAAATTAATTTTAATCTATTTCAGTCCACAAGGAAGTGTCTGGTTTTGTTACACTGCTAATTATCTGAACCTCTGTCTCACTTCATCTATCTTACTTAGATTCAGAGTGTGCTCTGGATCTAACACACTCAATACCTTCACAAACACCTACTTAAAGACTTAAAAACCTCACAATTCACCTTTATATAGATAACTGTTCCCTTTACATGTATTTAAGTGACTGCTATGAGTAACTGCCATCCTGTTATTGACCAATGAAAACAGACAGAATAAAATTATATTCTAAATATATAGCACAGAAAGAAGCAGAAGACAAATGAACTTCTATTTTCAAATGACAGGATTTTCCACCTTGTATTTTTCCATACAAAGCACATTGCACTTTTCTCTTTCTACTGAGCTGAGGATTTCACATATACTGCAGCAGAAGGAATGGGTCTATGCAGAAAGGCAGGGTTCATCCCTTTAAGTCACCTGTATTGAACAGCAGACCTTGTTCCTAAAGGAAACTCACGTCACAATAAGGATGAGAAAAACTTGGTTGAAGAGGAAAATTTCCTAGAGCTTTTGCCCAGAGTTCACACTTACCAAAGGCTCTAGTTCTTTGCGGTCAATGAGGTTGAGCTCTGTCACAAAATAATAGAAATGCTTGTAACAGGTGTTGACATGCGCCTCAGCCCCCATAAGGATGATACGGTCAAAGTGATGGATGTAGACATGAACGAACACCCGAAAAAGCCGACAGAGTATCTTCTTGCAGATTTGGAGGAAGTTCTTTGGGAAGGGAACCCCTGTGAATAGAGAAAGCAAGGTTGTCATAACCATCCTGTCAGCCTACCAAGACAAAAGATTCACAGCCAAGTGTGAGATTGTTACTGCAAACTAGAATATGACTTCCTAGGCCTCCTTGCCAGTCCAGAAGATAACTTTATGCAAACATTTATTTGACAGCTAGCACAAAAGACAGCCAAATACTTAAAAAACTTTAATGGATCAGGACTGACAGGAACAAGTACTTTTTATCCATTGTATAATCTAACAAACACATCCAGTACTGTAACATTCAGAAAGGTGATTTTTCCCTGCAGTGCACATTGACCAATGGATTTACATCATGCAATAATTGTTCCCCAAAGTGATACATACAAAATTCTTTTTAGAAGTACCAGGCACTCTTCCTGCTCATGTTACTCAACAGTGGCATTTTACAGCAACAATTTAATAAAAAAATTGAAATAACTGACAGAAGGACCCCTTTGCTTTCAGCTTCCTCCCAACAGTCTGACTGCTCCTTTAATAGAAAATCTCTTGAAGAGATTGAAGGAATGGCTCTTTCAAAACACTTTCAAAGTTACACTACTTTGTAGCTGGAGACTCCAAAGCACCATTTGCAAATAAACTATCAGGCATCTATAATGGGGCACCAATAATTTCTTCAGAACTCCTCTCCACTAAAGACTGATACTGCATGGAGTTATATGCCTCTAAGCTGCCTCAAAAACCTAGAAGTTTCATCTCCTTCTATGATTATCTCTCAGTCATAATGACTTTAGTGCCATGTTCAGAACTTTACTGCTACTATGCTTTGTTGCAGTTTCCTGATTTTTATCTAGTTCATGTTTTAGTTGGATTTGAACCACAATGCAGCTGTTCCTTCTTAAAAAATAAATTAAAAAAAAAACCCTCACAGCCAACCAGTTCTATACTCCCTAAAAGCCCAGTTCATGCTCTGAATAAGAAAAACATTTATTATTGGCAGAAAGAAGGTCAAGATACTAAATTAACACTTTTGCAAGCTTTCTAGTTTCAAATTTTAGTCACTTGTTAAATATCCCTCAGCATTCATAACAGTAGTGAATTAATGGAAAAATTGCCCAGTTTCAGTGCGGGTGATGTGAGGACATACAGAGTGAATTTCTGTTCTAAAACCAAATTTTTGATTACAGATGATAAATATTACCAAAGGTGGCTGTAACCAGTCTGCATCTGATCAACATAAACATGCACCTTATTTTGGAATCCCTGGCCAACAAGGTACAAGGACATATCCACTGTGGATAGGAATTGGTGTGTCCATTAGCATGTGAGTAGGGAAGCACATCAGCCTGCAGAAGTATGAACTGCTGCTGAACATCGGCCTGAACTGCTTCTATATTTGCCATTGCTAAGGTGCAGATAATGTTGGAATATGTCTTGGGTTTTTTTGGCTTGTACTCAGTTCACCAGATATTTCAAAATCTTTTTGAAATAATTCTAAGTAGCCTGTAGATATGCAGTGCTGCCCTTCTTATTCCTGATGTACAAACTAGGGATCAGAAAAATAACTGCATCTATCAAAGCACAGCTACTTTATCTTCTTAAGACATGTTTGCTTTTTGTTGTTAAATCCTTTCATGTAAATGCTAAAGCTATTATGGAAGGCCACAGAGGAGAAGGCTTAAATGCTCAAGACATGAACTGAGCATGGTTAAATTACAGAAAAGCCAATATGTATAGATGTCTTGGCAATGTTTAAATCACGACTCCACACAATTAGCCAAGGATTATACCTGGATTATAACAATTGTTGTTATTTCCAAGGGCAAAATAAACATGGTCTATCAAAAACATAATAGAAACCTCAAGTAGTTGTTTATTACCAAGGGGATCACATTCATCTTCCAGCCATCAGAGTGTGGCTAAATTCAGGAATGATTACAGCAGTAATCATTTACATTCCTGAAATTAAAAAATATACCCAAGAAAATGTCAAGTCTTAAAAGGGGGGAAAGGGGAATAACTGGCACTTTTCACTGCAAGCTGGTTTGCTGAACTGAGAAATTAATTCTTGGAAGCACTGCATTTTCTAATCCATAACAGATATGTTCCAAAATGGAGAATAATTAGTTTCATCTTCCAAAGGCTGACACATAATTGTTACTGAAGAATGTTGCTGTAATGAAGACATTCCTACTTCTGCATTAACTGGCTAAAACAATCTGAATAAACCAAGCTGACAAATTCTTTAACTTCTCTTCAGGCCACGTTCCCACTTCATGGTTACAGGCAGTAAGTGCAAAAGCCACAGAGCATTGTTTCTGCTGCAAGAGAGGACTTGCCTCGGACAGCTTTTTAGATGCCTTACACAGTCAATTTGAGAACATATAAACAACACATAAAAAATAGCTGATATAGAACAGCCTAGGGTTCATACTAAACTTGCAGTATTTCCCCCTACTCCTCACAATAATCAAAATTTCAGACAAATTCCGTAGCTTCATTAACTGTTGAAGAATTTCTCATATTTTGTGAAGTTGTATCTGATTCATCTACTCTTAAATAAACAGTGAAACATTGCTGCTTTCACAAATACATCTTTTGGGCACAGCAGAATTGGTAGTGGCTCTCTGACTCTTTCCCGTTCTGATAACACTGATTCACACCGAAAGAGTTAAAAAAATATCACTGAATGTAACTGATAACTGTGTAGTGAGCTGCCAACACTCCTTAGCTTTGAAGAGCCTGTCAATCTGCCTGTCTGACCCTGGCATAGAGAAGAAATGCTAAATCTGGTCAGCCTCAAGGTACAAATGAGTATATTGAGGTGGTTGCAGCCCTATTTTGAACATACACCCTGCTGCTCTTTGTGCTCAAAATTAGATAAAAGAGAACAGAGCCTGACCTCAATTACAATAGAATGAACTCAAAATAATGCCATAAAAATTGGAAAAAAAAAATAGAGCAAAATGATTCTAGATTTATTTTCTGAGGTTAGAATTTGGCCTAATGTTTTGTTCCCATTGCAACTCTATAGTTATAAATAAACCAGCCACAGAAAAGAATAATTACAAGCAGCTCTTGGGAATGAACTAACTTAGATTTAGATTATTTCATTTGTTAAGGAGCCTCTTCTCAGTCCTTCATCTCAGCCACAGCAGTCTTTGCCTTAGAATCACCAAAGTTGGAAGACACCTATGAGATCATCCAGCCTGTCCACCCAGAACTATGACTGTAGTCCCCAAAACGCTAAACCCCATCATCAGCACCAGACCCAGATGCCTCTTGAACACTTCCAAGGCAATCTATTCTATAGCCTGACCACCTGGCAGAGAATTTTTTTTCTAATTACTAATCTGAATCTTCCCATTCTCTGTTTAAGGCCATTTCCTTTTGTCCTCTCACTGCAGGCACAGCAGGAGTGACCAATCCCCACCTCCAGTCAGCTGGAACTTCTCCAGATAACCAGGACTGCTGGTAGATGGTTGAGAGGGGCTTGGCACCACAGCAGTATTGTAGAACAACTACATTTTTTCTCCTGCACTCCAATCTCCATGTACTTCTTTGATCTTTTAGCTTCTGTTGACTTGCTGGAAAGGCTGCTTCTAAGCCTTAAGCAGGGATCTCTACAACTTACAAAACTCAACTGGCCTAATATATTTATGAAGTCTTAAGTCATCAGAAAAGGGAGGGATTTTCTCTTTCTTTTTGAAATCAGCCATATACCCATGGCTGTCTGTGGCTATCAACTTCATTCCTTATGTTTTCTTAATTTGCTGTCAGGTGATCTGCTCCTGTGCTGGTGTGAGGAACCAGATCTAATATATCCATCATCAAAGAGACATACAGCACAGTGCTAGAAAAGTAAGTCATTACATTGATCTTCTGTCTTATTTCTTCACATATTGCACCTACATAACTGCAGAGTGTCATGCCTTCCTCTCATCACACTCACTCTCCAAAGGCACAATTACAACTCCTGTCTGCTCAAAAAGTTGGTCACAATCACATGGAAATATATGCTGAGCACCTAATGCAGTGATTACCAGTAAACTAATGGTCTGCTGGTCTAAAAAACAGATGTTTTAATGTCATGATGAAGGTCCTAATTTAAATCCTGCTTTTACAAAAACTGTTCTTTGCATGATGAAAAAAAAAACAAACCAGCAATAAATAGACAACAAAAAAAGTCAAAACCCAAAAAAGATGGGTTAAGGAAGAGAGATTAAAAGTTAAAGATATCAAATTAGGTGAGGATAATAGAGGGTCTAAAATTAATGGCACAGACAAAAAGCTTATCTCATTTGACATATGACAATCTTGAATCTTAGTCATCACAACATCCCTGAAGTAGGTCAATTGCACAGGTTAGAGAGGAAAAAGAAGAAAAGTCATATACATGACTGGCTGCTCTTTCTTGCCAGCTTTTCTCTAGGCAAGAATCAGAATCTGTAAGGTCACAGAAAGACAATGTTGAAGAGCCAGAGAGAACAACTCGGCCTTTTGTCTGTCACATTACCTGCTGTTCTCAACTGGCCCACACTCCTGTCCGTAACATGCAAGGAAAATGACTGCCTATTTAAACCTCCAGTGATCCAGATACATGACCAATTTTGCCTCCTGTATTTGTGTGGTTTGAAGTCTTGCTTTACTGAAGAGCAGCTGTTAAGTCTTTGGCAGTTGTGCATAGAAATTTTGATGCATATTTGAAAATCCTTTAAGAGGCCATAATCATCATTAATTCTGTTTTAAAAACACATGTGGGGGGAAAAAAGATTGTGTTTTCTGTTGTCAAAAACATTGACATTATTCTATTGCAAACATAGCTTTAAAATGTAACAACCTCATAAGGTAAGAACTGTTTTCAATTTTATGACAACTAGCAAGAAAACTATGTTACCAGAATCTAACAATTTTGAGAGTTAGCTGAACCAAACACACTTTTCCTCCTCCCATGCACCCAAAGCACAAAAATCTGCAAAAGATGCCCTTTGCTACAAAGGCACCTATCCTAGTCTAAGCCAATATGTAATGTTAAAGCAGTGTGTCAGTCAAAGAACTGTCTATCTCAAAGGCCAATGAAAATAATTAGTTTTGCTGGACTTTGTTCCTCATTAGGTATAATCTACACTACCATGTACCTACATTGTCATAGAACTGCCCTCCCTTCTGCCGTCAAATCAGAGGGAGCAGAAGAAAGGAAATCACTCTTGAGATTACATGGTTTTCTAAGCAAAGTAGTATACTACTTTCTTTTGGGGAATGATGCCTTTTCCCTGGTGATAGGAAAATGAAGTTAGACATGGTTAGAGAGTTGGGGGTCATTACCTCGGTATTTTAATCAGGATCCTGTTGGATGCATCAGGTGACAGCATCACAATGTACACACCCCGTCAGTCATGTACACAAGTTATAGACTTTACACATTAGCATATCTAACAAGGGAGCCCAATAATTGGGTTGAGGTGGGGTAACCTCTAGTTTACAGAATCTGTCCTGCTAGGGGACCTTGAGTTCCTGAGATAGTAGGAATGTTTGGTCCCCCTGGCTCTGCAGTTCTGGGGTGTTCAGTCTCAGGGCCTGCAGAGCACTTACAAAACACTAAGCAAAGTTTAAGTGAAGATTAAGTGAAGGGTTACAAGTATGCATGCTAATACTTGTGGGTAAACAGAACTGTGTAAAAGGTATATAAAAGAAAAGGCAAAAATCATTCCGGCATCAGGAATACCCATAACAGTGCTATTCTTCAGTAACATAAATCAGCAGGCAGGTCCACTGTCAATTCTTCAACAAAAAGTATTCACGTGCTGTCCTGGAGAGAACTCTAAAGGCAACAAGTTACAAATTAGACAATTATTGGATGCATTGCAACATTGAACATCCCTAACAGATCTCTCTGCTGCTCTGTTTCAAGAAATGGGTGAGGCACTAAAATCTGCCATTTAATTGTCAATTTCACCACAAGGCCAGTCTTATAATGCAAATTCTGTGAAACAGTGCGCAAAGTATCTGAATTAAACTCTCCCTAAAATCAGAGGACAGAGACCTAAATTCCTGCACTGCATAAGCTAGATCCCTTGGACTTTAAGCAAATCTACAGTGGCAGTTACTTGACTGCAATCTTACCTCCTCCCCTTTACTGATTACTTCTGCAGCTGTTTCCTTAGAGGAACAGAAGAGAAACTGCAATGCCAAAGAGCAAAGGTAGTTTTACTCCAGACAATAATCAGCCTGATAAACCCATTAGAATAGCCCTGCAACTCTTCAAGGCAAAGAGAACACTGTCATAAAAAGCTGCAGAGTCATGATTATGCATCAGTATAACTCATCTGCCCTGGAAGATCCATTTACACCATAGAAACAAAATTAGGTTTGTTGGATCAGTGTGTTTGAGCAAGTCTGTATGGTATTTACGTATACATACATACATATACATACACACACACATATATATATGTATATATTCTAGATAAGCTTGGAAAGCCATTAAAATACTTCAGAGAGCAGAAACTAAAGGGGAGGTGAAAAAATGCAGCCTCTTCTGGGACAGAAAACACAGCACCCGTTTGCAGTTTAAGAGCTTATTAACCTACTGAATGAACACAAGGAAAAAGTATGTATATTTGTTCCACACTGAAGCCTGGCCAAGTTATCAAGGGAAAAAACATTCCTCCCTACTTGCTAATAGCCTTGTTCATACAATCTTACCATGAATTGACAATTTCTGGGCAGTGATGTGGTTTTGGCTTTCCATGGTGAGAATACCACAGCACAGCTTTGACTTTCCTTAACTACTGATCTCTTCAGGAAACAAACACTTTGGTTGTCCATTAATTTCACAGGGACACTGCAGGACATACACTGTTCTAAGGGCCCCTCTCTAGAGGGGCAGCAAGAGGCAGCAAGATGAAACATTATCAGAAGTAGCAAGCATCACAGTCTTGGTGATGCACTCAGAATGAGACCTCCTGTCTGCAGCACACATATTCCAGCAGTTAACTGGATTACACAGGGCCCACATCTGACAAATTCAGCATGACATTAACTAGAAGCTGTAGTTGACATATTAATATCACAAGATTTTTTTCTTAAGATGATTACTGTGCTAAATTCATTTTCAGTGGGCCATTAGAAGAAATAGTCAGGCAATTCCAACTCCTCACATTGCAGTCCCCTATATCCACTAATGCAAGGCATTTTCCGACCCTTTGTGCCAACTTAGGAAGCTTGCATGTGTATGAGAATATTCTCAGTGCATATCAAGAGATGATTCATAAACGGAAAACCATTTCAAATAATTCTTGAAAAGAAATCAGAGTACACAGGACTTTACATTCACAAGTGACAGCACTTTGCAAGAAATTTCAGGTCATATCAGCAGGCACATACACACACACACACACAGACAAATCCACACACAGGCATACAGGAAAGGCTGCAGAAAATCTATCACTGACTGACAGATTTTGGATCCAGAATAATTCCAAACCATGAATAACAAGACTTTTTTTTTACTGTGAAAGTTTAGGCCAAAGATGCTTGGATTTACAAGGCACTCAAAAGCTACTATTGCCTGTGCAAAAGGAGCTACTATCATTTAAACAGATTATTCCAGTATGTCACTAAGAGATAAAATCTGATTCTTCAGATGCCACTGGGTCCATCTGGTACCTGGAAATTAAAGAAAGCTTTGTCACTAACTTAATTGAAAATTAATCTGGAAAATAATTAAGCAAAACTATCCTACCTGTTTCAAAGAAAAAAACTAAGCATAATAATAATACATTAATGTCATTAGCAAAGGACAGTTACAGAAACAGTTTCAAAAGATGGATTAACTTGACTTACACCAGTGACTTTTGCAAGATTCATGGGCTAAGTAGAATTTCGAACAAAAGTAAGTCAATAAACATCAAACACACAACTAGATCAAAAGTTGTGGAAGAGAACAAATAAAAGGTATTTTAAGACATAACTAGCCAAAAATAAGTTGATTTGCTCTGTTATCAAATTCAACTGAAAGAGGGAGGCTTCCCAACTTCACTGGAGGAAAATTTACTCTTTTACAGATTAATTACAGAGTTAATACCAACTGAGTCCTTCCCTAAGCTGGCATCCATCATCCAATTCCAAAGTAAGGCAAAGGTAAGAAAGATAATTATTCCGTTCTCTGCAGTAGCACCTCATTTACAGGAATGCTTAGATTTTTCTTGGATGACCAGTTTCAGTGGCCACTGAAGCTGGAGTTCAATCTATTTCAGCATTCTCTGGGTTCTTCCTCTTTATTCTTTTAGTTCACCCACTCATAACACCTTGGCATGCTTGTCTTTCTTTGGCAGTTATTTATTTGGCAGTTTAGCCAATTCATGTTACTTCAACTTAGTGCTCGGGTGCTTTGCATCACCAAAACCAGTCTGGTGCCCTCAGTGTGTAAGACTTTTGTAAATATCTCCTCCCACTTTCAAGATCACAGAAAACCCTTAAAACTTTCCTCCTGCCCTTTACTTTATTGCTTCAGGCAGTAACTTCATTCCTGGAAGTTATTGCTGGGTATGGCATTAATTTGAGGTTGTCCATTGCCCTGAACCACGTGCTGCCTCTTATACATTCCCAGCATCTAGTGTAAGGCTTATCCAAAGAAGTTCTTGTTTCTGTCATTCACATAGTGACATGATCAAATCCTTAATAATTTCTGAGAATTTAAAAGCTACTCCAACCTTTTCCTTTGAGACCACTGGAGTTAAAAGTAAACATTAAGAGAGCTTCATGCTTCTGTTTAAAAAACAACAAAAAAGGAAAAACCCAATTCAAAATGCAGATGACATAAAAAAACAAGTGAAATATTAATTGGAAGCTTTGTGGCTCTCTCTCTAGGAATAATCATGTTAGAAAAAAAGTACTGTGTGGAGTTCAAATGTGGTATGCAGATGATAAGTTTAATATGTATCTCTAAGTACCATTAGCTAATTTTACATCTTGTCCCTGGCCATTGAGGGGAAATGAGCCATTAGAGATGCAGTACTAAGAAAGAACCATCTGCCAAAGCCTGCAGAAGCTGGCTGGTTGAATTAGTGGCTGGGGTCTGCAGCTGAGAGGCCTCGCACTCATGTCATTGTCTATCTCAGTCAACAGGAATTTACAATAGGAAGTTTAAAAAAGAAAGCAGTGTTCATTTCACTCTGCAAAGAGTACTGGAAGTTCCCCCAGGTAGACAAACTACTTGCCTTTTTGGGATCATATTCTTACAAATAGGTTGTTAGTCAAAACTTCAGTCACTGGCTAACAGAATTGGTGATAGAAGATAACAGCTTTAAATTCCTATCTGGCTGAATAAATCTAGACCAGCTGAATATATACATTATAGTGGAGAATTCTGGGAACATATATAGCAGCCAAGAAGAGAGAAAATATTAAAAAGAGAATGATATTATTTGTTTTATTCAAGAAGAAAATATTATGAAGAAAAAGAAAAGCAAAAAAAATCTGAAACTAGTAAGCCTGATCTCCAATATTCTAGTTTTTGTAGTCAGCAATACTATGGTGAAACCAATTTTCAGTTTTAAATTATTCAAAATTTATCTATGATTTGATTAATAATCACTATTTCCATCCTATTTTTTTTCTCTTTACCTACAAGACATAACATCCAAATTTGTTTTCTGAACAAGTAAATGTGTATAAGTAGCTACACTCTGAGAAGTTTTACAGAAATGGATTATGCTTGCCACACCTTCTGTTATACCTCCCCAGAGCCACCTGCCTGTGTCTCCCAGCAGCTGTCAGCTACACTGCCTCAAGGGATTTTGGAAGTAGGGAGTTGACATCCACCAGGTACAGCAGAGAACATTTTGGCAGGGTCAGATTCAGTGTTATACCGCAAAACGCCATTTAAAATGTAGTTACGTGTACATCAGAAATCATAGCACTTGTTCTAAGTGACCACATTATAAACATTGATGGAATGGTTAGAGGACTGCAATGAAGGGACGTGGCCTTTTAAGGAAGGAGAGGCAGACTCGGTGATGTGGGGAATAACCTGCAGCACAAGAGTATCTGAAATGAAAAGAGCTCTGCCTTGGGACAGGACAGGAGTCAGTGAAGAGCGCTGCATTAAGATAGGCAATTTTATGGTGGGAATGTGCTATAGCTTGCCCACTCAGGAAAAAGTAGGCAATGCCTTCAGCAAACAAGCAGAATTTTAAGGGATATAGCCTCTGGTCCTCAATGGGAGCCTTAACCCCTGTAAGATCTACTGGAATGACAGTCCAGCAGGACTCAAGTAATATAGGATGCTTCTTGAGTGCATTGCAACTTCCTGGTACACAAAGTGCAGGAGCCAAAAAGGAAAGGTGCTTAGTCAAGTACTTAAAGAAGTCCAGTACTTAAAGAAGATGGAAGAACTGTTGGGAAACACCAAAATCAGAAGCTGCCTTGGCTGCAATGACTATAAAGTGGTGGAGGGCAGATCCTGAAAGCAGACAGGAAGACAAAACTCAAGACCACAGCCTTGGATTACACAAAAAGCTTCAGGTAATGGAGTCCCATTCTTACAATTTGGTCCCCCTACTTCACTGTTGTTTACATTTTTTGAGGTCTGAGAAGGTAAGGTGTCCTTGAGCTTCAGGCCAAGAGAGAAATTGTTTTGTCTGATTAAAATGGGAGAACAGTAGCTGGCAGACTATGGAGTTTTAGAGTTAATCTCCAGTTATGACTGGAAACATTTGTAAACATCTTTCTTTAGATGCCAGAAATTTAGCAGGTGACAGTTTATATTACTACAATATGTAACATGCAGTAAGACTGGAAAGAACCTGTTTAGTTCAAAAATGTAATATTCCAAAAGTCAAACTATTAAAAGAAATGGGGACTCTGAATTCTCTAAAGGAACAGTATTTTAATAAGACCTTTAAATCCATTTGTGGCCTCCATAGCTATATATCCCCATGATGCTGAAAGCAGCTACAGTTCATTAGTTGTTGCTATTTCCAGTGAGCTTTTATGGGTTTAACTGCAGGATAGAGCAAGACTCAAAACAGCTTTCAAAGGTGGTTGTATTTTTTATTTCCATAATTTCTGCAGCTACCTGACACAGAACTTTTTGTCAAACCAGAAATCAAATTTTGTTGTCCCATGCACAAACAAGGTTTGGTGTGCTACAATAGTACTGGTGTACATCTAAGGATTCCACCTGTTCAAGAAATTTTCTTTAGGACAGTTTTGGCTAAGCAGTGAACAAACTGCAAGTGGTGAAAAGAACTGTTAGGGCTTTTAAATCTACTTTTTATTTTGGCCTACACACTCTGAAATACTTCCAATGATACAAGTCACTAGTTTAATGCTCCTAGTAATTCCATAAAGAATCAGCCTGTCTTAGAAATGTTTTATAACAGATTCAGATTTTAGTTTCAAAAATATCACTGAAAGTCAATTATATTTACAGCCTGACTCTGTTTCCCCTACATTTATGAAACTCAGCCTGATGATAAAAAATGCCAGGGGATGTCGTGCTACCAAAAAACCAGAATCCTGACATAACAAATACAGCTTTTGCTAATTAGCCCTATACAAATACACGTACAGAAAAGCCTGCTCAAAAAAATCAAGGAAAGTCCTGTTATCACCAGCATGCACTTTGAGAATTAAAAGACTTTTATGGTTTATTTAAAGAGGAACTCTTAAGGCATATTGTAAATGGAATGAAAAGAAGTTTTGTATGCTTTAACAGCTGAGGCTTATAATAGGAGACATGGTAGGGTAAGCTTGGGCAGATGACAGGAGAGATTAACAAGGACAACCTTCATTTTAGCAAAGGCTATATTCCATGTGATAATTTTTTCATCTTGAGTATATACATTTCTGCTTGCTTTACTGTGAAACGTCCCAGATCTCATGCAAGCGGCTGAAACTTTCGGAACATGTCCTCAGTGTCCTGCAATCCAATTATCTGCAGGAGGCACAAACTATGGAAAACCAAAACTTAATCTGGTGGTAAATGTGCACGAGTGAATAACCCTAGTTTCTTTGAGCCAACAAGCTTCAGTTGTGTTTGGGTTTTTTCCTTTTCTTCTCTTTTTCTGCTGCTGACTTGGGACATTTACAGATGTCTGTAATCTCTGTGGCAAAAATATATCTTGTTTGTTAATTGATACTCACCCAGCTCC
Organism: Petroica traversi; assembly: GCA_025920805.1. NCBI lineage: Eukaryota > Metazoa > Chordata > Aves > Passeriformes > Petroicidae > Petroica > Petroica traversi. Next base: position 923,496 of record JAHLSL010013290.1, on the reverse strand, counting down.
AGTTACAACACAACCCAAATACTAAAACTAGGATTCTTTGTTACTCAAAAATTTTGGATCTGGATGTGACTGCTACTGTGATATAAAACATTTTCAACATATGCCTGTCCGAAGTCAATTTATCAACTGCTCTTTTCTTTGCCAGGAAAATTCATTAGCAGAAGTTCTCATCGCAGCCCAAACCAGAAGAAAATTGAAATGCACAGAACAGGGAGTCCCTATGTAGATAAAACAGTAAGATAGTAATTTGTGAGATTTTCGATCTTACCAGAACAGGTCAGAGAATATTCTGAATCATCTGAGATATCTCTATCATGTTGACTGCTGGGAAACAGCATCTTTCCTTTTTCTTACATTCTTCTCCAATGAACATCCCCTGTTTGGCTGAATGGACCCTTGCTTTGATCTTTACAGCCTTGCTTCTGCAGATTGTGTTTAATGGCCAGGGATCTGGAACCAAATGTTCAAAGAAGTGTAATCTTGCAGGTCATTAGTAAACAAACAGCTAGGCAAAATCTTTCTGTTTGATCTACAATTTTAATTCCCCCAGAAACTGCACCAAGCATTCTCCTGAAGGTCTAGAGATGCATGGGATTGGAAGTCTTTCTAAAGCCTTTCAATTTTCATTCTCTTTAATCTAAATGCATATACACAGCTAGGAGTTTAGGAACAGATCAAAGAGCACACTTGGAATCACTGACAGTACAATGTGACCTGTTTCTGGATCCATAAACAAACCACTGTGCAATTCAAGAAAAATAATTTTTACTTAGAATTTTCTACCTGAACAGTCACTATGTAGACTACTTTGAGTACCTGAGATTTGGTCTTCAATTTGACAAGTGAAATAATAACTTTTACCATGCCTTATAGGGCTATTGAACAACTATATCTCATTTAGAAAAAAAAAACCAAACAAACAAACACACCAAACAAACAGAAACAAGCCCTAAAAATCCAAAAGAAAGGCAGTCATGGTATGCAGCTAATTTTAAAGTACATAAATTCTAATCAGATGTATTGTTATAATGTCTAAATATTCTTTGGCACTTTTCTAAAAGATATGATGTCATCCAGCATGTGTTTGGACATGTTTCTGCTGCTGAGTGCCATAGCCAGCTTTAGGGATTTGTCTAATAGAGCACTCAGTTTTTTTTGTGTTAAGGCTGGTTAGTGTCAGTGCTCTACAAACAACAAATCACCATTATTTCACCATGCTAATGTTGACAGTATACATTTATTGGTAAATTATAATGTTTCTCAGTTCACCTGAACATCAGCTTTTTAAAAGAAAATATATTCTTTCCATATCCAGATGAGATTTTAGTCTATCAAAGACATATTGTTCGTTGTCTTCCCTTTTCCCCTCCAACTGTTAATTGACTCTGATTATTCCCTTCTTGATTATCTCTGATTCCTGCTGATTACTCAGCAACCATACTTTTGTTTCTAAACAAATCAAGGTGCCACTAATACACATTATGAGAAGGAAATAAAAGTTTCCACTGTATTTTTTTCAATCATATGAAATGGCACCACCTCCCTGAAATTCCTAGACATGATTCACTGTGAAACAGAAAGAAGTAAAAAAATCCCCTGTGTCAGCAGTGTTGGCAAAGCCTGTTTCACTTCATACTGTTGCTGTGATGCTCTGAGCATTTGTCAGGTCTTTTCTAATCTTTGAGTTGCCTGCAAGAGTTCTTTTCTGCTCAGTCATACAAAACAGTCACTGTACAGGTGTCACATATACCCCCTATTCCAAGGATTCTACGCATGACTCAGGGGATTTTCCAAGTGAAACACATTTCTGGAAAGGGAGATGTTCTGAGGATTTGTCAGGTCTTTTCTAATCTTTGAGTTGCCTGCAAGTGTTTTTTCTGCTCAGTCATACAAAACAGTCACTGTATATGTATCGTATATGCCCCCTATTCCAGGGGATTTTCCAAGTGAAGCAAATTTCTGGAAAGGGAGACACATGAAACACTGCAGACGTCTGTGTTTCTAGGAAATTCCAATATCCATTTGCACATGGAGAATCAACTGCCATGGAAAATCATCTGCTGGACAGCATCTTAGGTCAGTCATCAGGGGAAAGGGAACCATTTATGCCTTGGCTTTTGTGGTTTTTCTCTACTTGGAAACAATTATTTTAAGTTAATTGTGTTATGACTTGGGGTTACATAAGAACAATGTCAGGCACTGAAAATTATTTTTTATTTTCACAGTCTATAAGATGCACATCTACATTTTATGGCATTGTAACTGAAGAATTTTTAAATATAAGGGATATTTATCCCTGTGACACACAGCTTACAACTCCGCCCAAGAATGACAGTCAGACTGCAGAGCCTTTCTCTGGGGAGCCTGTCATAAATGTGAGTTACAGCATAACAACAGTTGCCTGGCTTCTCTCAGTCACTGCTTAGACACACAAAGCCTATACTGAACATTAGTGTAGGAGAAGTAAAGTTTATTGCTTCAGGACAGCTTAGGCAGACCTATCCACATGGCTTGCAGAAGGTAACAGAGAAGGTAACTATTTACATTATTTCTTTTACTTATTGGATCTGTTTGTAGTTCAAGCACTTGCCCTGTCACAGATACAAATATATAAGATTGGCCTTCATCTTTTGGCTTTGAACGCCAAAAGGCACATGCAGGATTCACATTTTGTTTCCTGTTTCACTCCAAGCAGTTTCTGGAATGTGTTGGTTGATGGGTTTCAGTCAAAACTGTTCAGCTTAGAGTTGCAGTTACAGTGTAAGAAGAGAATGAAATAGAATTATTAAATTCCAGATTCTGTTGAATATCTGTGCAATTCCAACAGTCAAATCGAAAGTAGAGCTCTGTGGGGGTAACAGCTCTGCACAGAAGTAACTTATGGGCAGATTTGAGATTGCAGATGAAGTTCTACAGGGCTTAAAAACCATGACCCTTTAAAGCTGTACACCTCCCATGAACAGCCACAGGATGCTTGTTTAAGGAGCAAGCAAGCAAGTTACATAGAAAGGCCTGCACCAGTGGACGGAGAAAACACAACTTACAACTATCAAGGACTCACCACCTACGACATGTCTTATGTTGGTCATATTTATAGATTTGTTTGCATTGCAGCTCTCAAAATCCAAGGCTTCTGCTTTGATTTTTCCAGGACATTAAAAAGGTGAAAGAGAGCATTTTATACTTTATTGGATAGATCCATAGAAACATGGGGGAATAACCTACCAAAGTTTTAAAGTTTTCTTTAGGTTTTCTGAAGTCAGGCAGTTGCCCAGCACATAACAGTTTTCCTTGCTAGAACCGGAGAACACGTTTTCCTTATTAAAGCATGGAACAAGCTGGAGAGTATCCATTTTGCTCAGTTGTTCTGGTGTTTTCAGTTACTTTACTTTCTACCACTCAGTGTGGATCTATGCATACTTCAAAAGCTTTTATGTTACTTTCTGAAGTTTCCATTAGCTATGATACTATAAAAAAATGTCTTGGAAGTATTACAGTACAACCAGCTAATATGAACAATTCTTTGCCCAAACCCCATTTCTGAAAGGAAAACAACTATCCATTTAAACATGCCATGCTTACTACTGGAACATTAAATGTAGAAACGTGTGTTACAGCAGTGTCACTAGTGTTTGCATACACAGCACCAGCTGCGAATCCAGTGTGGTGCCAATAGTTTGGCAGCTATGACAAAGGAACAAGCAAGCTTTTCTCCCATAGCAAACCAATGATGATTTGAACCTGATTTCAAGAGTAATTTAGCTTTTCCTGAATGCAGCACATAAATTTAAATTGCTTCTGTTTTAATGAATGGCTGAATGCTCTATCACAGTCTTGCAAAACATAAATGGCAGGCCTTGGGTCCCTTTGCTGAGGACAAATGGACAGTGAGTAAGCAGGAGGTTTTTGCGCACTGTAAAAAGTTTTCTAAAAAAATGAACATTTCCTTAACAGTTCAAAAACTGACAATGGTGCAAAATGGTGCAAAAATGCTTTTTTAATCTCCTCTACCTCCTAAGCAACCTTACATGCTCATGTTCAGGGTTGCATGCACTTGCATTTCTCAAAAATAAAAAGGAGACTGTTGTCCTTCCTACTTAAAATTATCTGTTAAGGTCCCAGGCCTCTCACAACCTTTAATAATTAGTACACTAGAAGAAATACAGCGATCTTTTCAAGATCACAAGAAATACAACGATCTTTTCAAGATCACATCATAGTCAAGATTTCAAGTTATTTACCCCAAAGTACTGAGTAGCTAAGGAAAAAGATATTGGCAATCCTCTGCATGAGGGACTACAGTTGCCCACATACCACAAAAATAGTGAATACAACAACCACAGAGCTAAAAGAAAGCCACACAGATTCTCTGAAATAAAATCCCTTCAGAATGACCCCCATCATCCCTACCTTTCACTGTTTTGGTATGGCCTTAACACATGCCAACACACTCATGAAGAAAATAAATATATAAGATGAAGTCATGTAGACAAGGACTAATCATGTCATACACACCACTACCAGCGAGTGCTCAGCTGAAAACACTAACCAAACTAATATGATGGAGAAAAATCTGTCCTAGAAGAAGCCTTACTAAACAGCTTTTCTCTGGAAATAATTTTTCTTCCTGCAATCTCTTGCTGACGTTTTTTTTCTATGAGCGTGTAAAGCTTCTCAAAGCAGAGAACTACTGCAAATTAGGCACAGAAATGTACTAAAACAGTTGTGTTTTAATGGTAAACTTTCAAGAGACTTAACCACACTCATAAATAATCATGCTTAAAAAGTTTGGTTTTCTCTGTGGCATTATCAAAATGAACACTGTGCCTTTAAATGTACAGGTTATCTGAGTATATAATTCTTGGCTTTGTGTTTAAAGATAACATGATATCTACATGTCTTTTAAATGTCTCCAGGTGATTCAATCAATTCTCCAGGCAGCCTGTTCCAATGTTTAACAATGCTTTTCATTGAGAAATTTTCCCCAATATTGAATCAAAACTCCTCTTGGTACAATGTATGGTTATTTCCTCTTGCCAGTCGCTGACTACCTGAGAGCAGAGGCTGACCCTCACCTGGCTACAACCTCCTGTCATGTGCCTGTAGAGAGCAATGCCCCTCTCAATCTCTTCTACTCCAGCCTAAACAATCCCAGCTCCCTCAGCCACTCGACACAAGACTTGTGCCAAATCTTCACCAGCTTTGTTGTCCTTTCTGAAATCACTCCAGCACCTCAAAGACCTTCCTGTCTGGAGGGGCCCAGAATTGGGCAAGGTGGTCCTCACCAGTGCCAAATACAGATTACTGCTCTGGTTCTGTTGGCCACACCATTTTTGGTACAAAGGCTCACACATGGTTTTTACCTGCACAATGTTTTTTATCCATGTATTTTCTACATACATATTTGACTTAAAAAAAATACCTATAACAGACATGAGAAACTCATTTAAAAACCACTAATATGTTTTCTTCCTCCTAAAGTTTCTGATTTTTCTCTACTTACATACTCTACGTGAGTTTAGAAGGCCAAAATTCTAGTTGAAAGAGGATGGACAAACTCAAAGATAGTATTGATATTTCTGGCTTAAGCAAAGAACTTCTCCTGGATTAAGGCCTTCCCGTAAATTCCGTAAGAGCCACACTAAGTGGCACTCCAGCCACTCAAAAGTGAAGTCAAACTGAGTTTTAAACAAATTAGGACTAAATTATTTTATTTTCATGCCTCTATGACCACACTTCATTCTGATGATTGATACCATATATCTGGTGCAGCTGCTGATGCCCTGACATATATCTCTTCCCTTGGCCAGATTGTGTATAAAACATGTACCTAAGTACCAGTGTTGTCCTCAGAAGATTGACCTCAAGGAGGAAAACACATTTCTCAAAGTAGGAACTACCATGAATTTTCCACAATATTTCTGAGCTTAAACATCTACTGCAATTTGGCAAAAAAACCACGCAAAAAGTAGTCACTAAGAAAATTTATTCCTGTGAATCTCATTTTGTTTGTGTTCCAAACAATGAGCCAGCAAAGTCATTATGATATGTAAATTCTTCTCCTACACACATTCTGCATTGCATCCTGTGACACAGTCTTTTTTATAAGGTTTCACATAAGAAGCTATTCTTGTTGCTCATCAGGGGAAGGAATTCACACACCACTGCAGAATGCAGAGTACTCAGTTCACAAAAACCCACTTTCCAAGGTAAAGCATGTTCAAGGTATCACATTTCCTTGAGCTGGGCACAAGCTCAACCCCAGCATGCCTTCTTAAACATTGTAGACATCAGCTGTGAAGGTGGGCAAATAGAATAGGTCACAAGTTCAATTAGGGAAGAAGTTGTGATTATGGTGTTGCTGATTCTCTAAGAGACTAATTTAAGTAGTATCTCACAACATATGTAATGACAATGAGCTGGAAAGCTGAATTCCTCAAGAACAAGGAAGATGGCAGCTATTGGACAGATCACCCCAGTTCCCACATAGGATGCCACTTCTTGTAGGTGTTCTGCACCTCTTTCTTCCTCCAAAAACAGCGTCAGAGTGAATAGAGATCCTGAAACCTTTGCAGAGCAAGTTAACATCCCTCTCCTCTCATGTTTTCCCTCTACCACCGTTCATGCCACCACTTAAGTTGATTTCTTTTTTTTCCCCTCTAGTTTGAGAAATGGAGAATGGAGGAAGAAAGCCACTGAAATCTGCTTTTTAGTCTGTTAGCAAAAGTGCTTTTTAGCCATTAATACTACCATAATACTGAAAACACATCACACAAGGCATCAGATTCCTGGTATACATTCTCCAGGTGAGAGAGCATTCCTTCATACCAGCAGTGCATTCCTTCTCATGGAAAAGCAGAGAATACACTGATAGATTTTCACTTACTTTCTACTGCACCTATTATCTTCTGTCATCAGAACTAGACCAAAGATGGGTTAATCCATATGTCTGAGCAGGCAGTGGACCTTTATGTACCTCAAATGGTATACCTAGCAACAGACCAAAGGGGTACACTGAGGAAGGCATGTGGAAAGGATAACAATTATATGGCTTGAGGACTGTCTAGCCTACTCCCAAGTTTCAGTTCCTATTCTTGTATAAGTAGAATACCTAAACTAATCAAAGACTTTTAGGTATCAGATACAAATAGGGAATCAAATTCCTCCAAGATATAATCAGTCAGCAAGAAAGTAATGTAATGCTACGAAGACCAGATAGATAGCTTCTAAACTACATCATTCACCATCCTGATGGACTTAATGCAATTTTCATCAATCTTTTGTCAGTTTACTCTTGAAACTTGCTAGGTTTGTGGGCTGGTTCATCTGCCAGCTTGGTTACTTAGAATCACCTGTTAGATCCTGAACCACAAGGCAGGAAAAAGGTGCAAGGAGGAGGAAGTTCAGGCATGTAATCTAATAGTAAAGTATTTACCTGATATTTTCTAAGCACATATATTTTAAGACACCAAACTCTCTAAGAGGATAGCTGTGCTGCTGCTGTAACATATAAATAAGCACAGAATTCATAAATTTTAATGACTGGAAAAAAGCTGTAGCCATAGAACAGTCTATGTCTTGCAGAATTTTCTTTATTCATTGACAAAAAGATTAATTCAAGCTGTTGACAGGCACATCTATGTTGAAGGAGGGAACAAGAAAGGGCAGCAAGAGGGGCAAGCAGATAAGCTTTACAAAAGAAACCCTTCTATAGACCAAATTCATCAATATTGTGGCAGGTGTAAAGATCAAGCAGAAATGATTGTTTGGATTTTACATAAGTCTTCAGATGATAGCCTACAGCTATATGCATCCAGCACTGGCTGACTGAACTACCAGTTAAGCAATCTGACCCCTAACCTCAGTCCTTGGCAAAGCTTTGTCTTAAAAAGAAGGAAATATTTGAGCTACAGAGATTGTATATTTTTTATTGTGGGTAGGGTGTGCATGAAACAATGGAAGTTTCTAGATAGTGCAGTTGCAACGGTTGTAAAAATGTGAAGGAAACGTATACATGGGAAATGCCAGCAAACACCACTTTGCTCACACCATGGACACTTCCTCATACTTTGGAACAGGAATAAGACAGACATAATTGTAAGAAAAGCTCAGTGATGTCAAACATGCTCCCCACTTTTCTACAGGCTGTATTGTGAAGATGCCTTTGCTCAGTAAAAGTAGTTGAGCCTAGATCCAGAGGATAGAACCAGAAAAAAAACCTACCACAGTATTAGTAGGAAACCATAAAAAATTTTGAACCATGTCCACAAGGGCCTCCAGAATTTTGGTCTGCTTTTGTAGCTGCATTGTGGTGACACATTGGTATCCTTTCTTTGGGAGCAGCATCATCTACATGCTCTGTGCAAAAACTGAAGGTGCTAGCTACCAAAATTTACTAGTCAAACATGAAACAGCCAAAGTATTTATAAAGATACATTAATTTTTTTAGCTGAAGTCCTAGGCTTTAAATCGTTTTGAAGTATATTTTTTTTTATTTTTATCAGCCATAACTAGCCAATTTGATTACATTAACAACTTTTAAAACCCTCCTATACAAAAACTCTCATAGTTTAAAAGTGATTTCTCTGCACCTTCAACCAATCTTCAACTCCAAAAATCATTTACCCTGAAGAAACAAAAAGCAACCAGTGTTTGAGAAATCGAGCCCATTTTTCACTATGCAAAATATATGATACTGCTTCCTCAGATATCCTCCTTCTTCTCTCCATGTTGTCAGATTAAAAATGTGGTTAATGCATCCTTTCTACCTATAAGAGTAGAAGAGAAAAGTGATAGAAACTAAGAAACAAACCACAGGTGTGTCCAGATAAATAGCCATCAAGTCCAAGATTAAGGTATTGCCTCTTGATGTGGCATCAATTAGTTGCAGGCCCTAGCTGCCCATAAACTCCAAAATATTGGGCTGAATGAATCTGAAAATATGGCATTCTTCTTGTTTGTAACTCATCTGGGGCAACTAATGTATATGAGCAAGCTCCCAGCTTTTCCATTTGAAAGTAGTATATCAGGACCCATTAATTAAAACTGCTAAAAATCATGCAAGTACGTGACATTTCTAGAGTATAACTTTTTTGTTATTGTTGCATGCAGCCACAGCTAAATATTTATGCTGTCTACACTGCACGATGCACTCTTCCACTAAGTTGGCCTTACCCAGAGGGAACTATTTCAGCAAGGATACTTCAACCTACTTGTGCCACTCTTCCTTATAAAAGGAAATTTGTGAAGCTGTTAACAGCTCTCTCATCTGTGCTGTCTGGTTAAATAATAGCAATGCTTATTAGTTATATACAGTACTGAAAACAATACTCACACAAATCACAACTTGTGAGTTTTGGATGAGAAATCAGGAGAGGGTAGGAGGGCTAAGTTCACTACATTCCTGACTCTCCACTGCCTTGCATATAGATGTACACTCTGGGAGAGCACTCTGACTAGTTTTGCTTTCCATCCATTCTGTATCTGTCTAAGCAGCCAGAAAAAGTGCAAAGCCATAAAAATTAAAATAGCTTTCAAGAAGATATTAATGCAATGCTGATCACTCTCAGTGATTAACCCAAGAGGCTCATCCGAGACAAAAATTTAAGGCTAATAAACATTACCACATCTAGCAATACAGTTAATATTTCATACACTGCAAATTATTTCTGATCCTTCCTCCTCCCCACCTGCTATTCAACAGCTTTAATGTCCCTAAAAATGCGGACGAGACCTGCTTAGGACAAGACCCAAAGGCAGTTTATGCATTAGGACTTCGTCCTTACACTTACCTACACTTGTAGGAAAAATATTCTCATTGTTGATTTGCACTTCGATCCAGTCCATGAGAAGATTCATATATTGGGGTGCTGGCAAAGCTGTGGGCTTCTTGTACTTCAAGTCATCCTGCCACCGGTACTCATACTTGGGGCCTCCAGACATCACTGGGCAGGTCCTCTCTGTGCAGAACTCACAGATAGTTCCATAAATGAGGTTGATCCTGTTGAAGAAGTCAACAACATGAACAGCCACCCAGTCATTTTGGTCTTCTCCACTGGGCAACTGCACAGCTGCTTTCAAGTCCACGCCTGAGTTGAGAGATGCTTGCGCTCGTTTGTGAAGTTCAAACCTCTGAGTTCCAGGTTCAAACTTGCGTTTTGGTCGGAAAGTCTTATCTTTATTAAAGACTTGCTTGAGTGTTATGGACATGTCTGCTAATCTTCCACACTGCAGCAGCTGGCAGGAAAGCACGTCTGAGATTTAATGCAGGTATCTGAAAATAGCTGTTCTCTATCACAGGCTTTCCAGGTCCTGCTCTTTTTCCCAGAGAAGCTTGCGTCAACTTCAGAGCAATTTATGAGCTCTTCCTCTTGCAAGCCTCCCTGAAAGGCTTCATTTCCCTAAGGATATAGAAATAATATATATCAATAGCAAGCTCAAGTCTGGTCCTGTCACTTTGCTACTGTTTCACCAGGATTTTCTAGCAATTTTAAGATGAAAAATAATATACAACAAGCTAGCCTTAAAAACTGTCTGATCCCTAACTTGAAGATTTAACTTTTTTTTTCTAAAGTGCCTCATTTTTTAAGTACTAAAGAATTAATTTCTCTGTTCTTTCAAATATCTACCCAAATAGAGGCTCTTAAGTTACAAAGATGGGAATTCAATAAATTTTGTATGATCTTCAAATTTTAAAACCAACTTTTTCACTTTGCTACATTTTTAAAGTCTCTGCATAACATTCAAAGTGTGCATATAAGTTCAGTAGAAAAAATACTACATGACAATTTGGAATCTTTATCTACCTGATCCTAGAGCTACCAGTGGGGCCTCTAAGCATTTGCCATAATTTCAGTGCTCTTTTCTGTGGGAAAAGAAATCGGCAAGCAAAATGTATCCATATTTTTTTGTTCTCTGTGTTTTAAATTATTGAGGTGTTTGCTTTTGCAAACCACATAGAATAGTAAGAGGAATAACTACAGTATTGAACAGAAATAATTCCTGTTTTACACAAAGCTCTGTGGAGATCATTGCTTTTCTTGAGCTGCCTTCAGAAATTTAGTAGTGGACTTAGTTTTCTATTGGATTGTGTAGAACTATTAGCAATTGTGAAGCCATCACTTTTTTATACCTCTATTCAACTTCTTTACAGGGAATACTTGGCATTGTTCTTACAAAAGCAAGAGCACAGATTTTGTGCTGTTCCATCTAAGCTGGCAATGGAACTGCTTCAACACTGAGCCTGACTCAACAAATAAATTACTGAATTACAGCTTTGTTTGCTCTCATATATATATATGCAAAAGAGTAAATTATCACTAAATGTATACAATTAAGAGTGACAGGATAGATAGGTGCTGCTTCAATTAGAGTTTTGTTTTAGCACTAAAGATTTTATTAATAAATACAGAGAATAAATGTTTTATTCTGTGCAATATTTAAATTAAATAACACAATAAGTGCTAAACCTGCACAGCAATACAAAAATCCTCCCCATCATTGCCCAATTCTTATGAGATTATCTGTGTTCCACTATTTGCCTTAGCAGAAATCATGTCCACTAGGCTGTGCCTAGTACTAAATTCTTCTGAAGACAGTTGCCTGAAGCTTTGCTGAGGCGCAAAAAGGAAGAAAAAAAGGTATTTCTTTCTTGTTAGTAACCACAAGAAAGCAACACCTATCTTGGCAAAAGAGAAGTCTGGTGTGCTAGATCCTGTGTCCACACAACAGGATGTAAGTGCCATAAAAAATCCTCTTCCAAATATGTGAAAGATTAGCATGCAAGCTAATTTGCTGGCGAGCAGCAGTCACACAGAATCAGCAGAGAAGTGCTTGCTTTAACTTTTCATTTTGACATGATGGAGGGATATTCCAATAATGACTTTTAAAAAAGTTGTTTTTTCCATATATGCAAAATCCAAGAAGTCTGGAAATGAACTTCAGGGAGATTATTGTCATATCTGATATGCCCCCTGAGTAATATTCAAAGACTGAGATAATGAAAATTCCAATCCAGAGATTCTTTCCCTGACAAAGATCAGGGAAAGAAGACTTTAAACAAAAGTAGCCTTGAAACAGTTCAGTGTCATTGGCAGGAAAGGAAGGTACTTTTAAATAGTTAACTTTGTCCTACAATTTGTTGTTTGTTACTAAGACCAAAACTTCCAGCTCTCAAATTCTCTGTATCAGTCAGCTGATTATTTAAAAGCCCTTAGAAATATAGGTAAGTACTGCTGCATAGACTGAGCCTGTGACTGACACACTTGGAGATGGCATGGAGCCAGTGTCCCAGTTTGCAATAATAAGCAGGTTAAGTCCAGAGTTTTACAGCTCAGGGAACTACTTTCTTCCCCACATTAATACATCTGGTGCTCTCATGTGGTTTGACTCCCTTCATCACCTGCAAATATTCATCAGAACATGCAAGGAGTTTTATTTAAAACAACAAGTTGAGCACCAAATAAAACTCATCTTCAAAAGAGACATTTTGAAGAACAGTACTCACTGCAATTAAAGCTCCTTCAAGAAAAACAGAACACACTGGATTTTATAAGGTCTTTTCTACTAAATACGCAAACATAATTAATAATATTAAATAATGTTACTCACTCCTCTCCATATATTCAGGAAGTCTGCATAAAATGAAATTATTCAGAGAAAATTCAACCAAAACATTCAGCAAACAAGTCATTATCTCAAGTCTTATGGGGATGTTGAAGATCTCTGTGGAAGTACACACACATTCTGGTCAAATTCACCTCAAGGACTCATCCAAAAGGTTACTCTACTTTGTAGTCAGATGAAGCTGTCCTTTAACTCACCATGGCAGAATCAGAACAAGCATGAATTTCCTATACATTTCATGTCTGGAGAATCTTCTGTTCACTATCCTGCAGTAAAAGCCAGGGCTCTTCCTCTTTTATATTTCTGTAACTTTATAAAACTCAAAAATACAAAGCTGGCTTGTATCTCACTGCTTAACTTCTCTTAAGAAATACAGCTCAGCTAAGAACTTATTTTTTCCCTCTTTCTCTGTTTGAAAATGTGACTGAAGGCTGGGCAATACCAGGGAATGAAAAGACTTGCTTTCTCATGTATTTTCACATTCAAGAATGCAAAACAGAAAAGTTTAAGACCCGACCTTCATAAAGATACTGCAGTAAATCAAACTTATGAAATACTTTTTTTTTTTTGCATCCTGGTTCTTGATGGTATTTGTTATCTAATTAACCATTGTCTTTATTCAAAAGCTAACATAAATGAACGAAGAAATAAGAATTCAGTCTTTTTTGAACATTCATAAACAACATCACCACTTGGATCACCTTGGAATCACCAACATCACCTTGGAATAAAGGTTTCCCTTTACTCACAGGAGACAAAGGAATAGGCTCACCTTATTTTCAGTAGAGATCAAACACAGACATATTAGGTTTGGATCCTTCAGAGGCTGATGCTAATGGAAGAGCTCTAACCAAAGTCCTTGGGCTCTAAGAGCATCTTTTTTGCTTAGGTAATAAAGTGGCAGGTGTTAATATTAGGATGGCCACTCCTTTGCTTAGGCCTGAATCACTAATCTTGCAGGAACTCAATTGCCTTTAGACTTCCTGTACTGTGTTTGAATCAACAATCATAGCAAGAGGTTTTTTCATTTCATCCCAAATCACATACTGTCAATTAAAACTTTGTATGAGTGAACTTAAAATCAAAGCTATTGCTTCAAAATTGCATAATATTAGCAAAACGAAAACTCATCAGATAGCTTCAATAACAAATGATGAACAAAATCTCACCATTTTTAAAGCACTGAGATTTTAACTTGCCTTGCCAGTCACCACATTCCCTTCTATGACAGTTTTTACCTCCCAAGAATGAAAAATGCTTCCAGTTTCAATACCTCAATTTGTCTTGGGGCAACTGTTTCAGAGCTGAAACACTGTAAACAATGTGATATGGGTCAGACCGAATCACAACTCCTTGAAATCTGTGTTACAGTAGCACCCACCCTCATTCCACAAATTAAATTTGTCTCTTGGTAAGAGATACTTTGCAGATTGCTATTAGAGTAATGCCAGCAGAAACGCTCCTGGCTTATACTTGTGTCAAAAGTAAAAGAAACTGGCTTCTAATATTTTATGACAGGTTCTAATTATACATAAAGGCATAAAGAATAACAATATCGCTCATGGTATTTGGCTTAATGGTGTATAATGGGATAGTATACCCAGTATATACTGGGACAGCATGTTCCTGTGTACTAAATGACTGTCCTGGTATGGGCAACTCAGAGAGGCAACTCCTCCCTGTGATTCAGTTTTTCTTCTTTTTTTTTTTTTTCAGAGCCATGTATTTCATTGGGACAGTCACCAATATCTTTTCCTGATGGACTATTACACAACATGTATAATGCAGCTGGGTGATTTCCCTTGCTAACAGATCCATGCCTGAGAATGGTAACCACAGATGTAGAGATGATCTCAGGACAACTAGACCTCATAAGCTTCATCCATGGCATCAGAGATCAGTGCTGTCCCCCAGTCTGTGCCCGGACAGAGGCATAAACTTGGCCTAAAATCAGGAATACCAACATCTGGAAACAATAATCCAGACATACTCATGCAGATATAATTAAAAAAAAAACACCCACAACACACCACACATCATGACTAGCATCATATCTGAGTCACCGCTGAGTTAAAAGCATACTATATCATTTCCCCGTGTATTTTCTATTAAATCACAGCTAACAAGAATATTAAATGACAGGCTGTTTATGGACACATACCTTTCATCATGGTATTCTATGGAGAGCTACACAAGCTTTAGAGGCCTGCTGGGAAGGTAGCTGATATAAATCCTGCTTTATTAAACCAGACAATGAGAAAACATGACTTCTCCAAAAAAAAGCACTCAGCGAAATGTCTATCCAGTGATACACATAAGAAAACCAACTCTACATCAGCTGACTTCTACATTTTTAAATTTTTCTTTGTAAAATCTAAGTCTCCATTTTTTCATTCTTCCAGGAATGATGGTTTGAGTGGCAATTTCCTTTCCCCTAAAGCTGCTGAGATTACTTTATGTTGGTAACTCAAGACTCAAGACATTCAGGTGGATTAGAAAGAAGCCTACTCACAGTCATGAACACTTCTGACATAAAACAATATCCATTCATTTGACATGCAGTAACTACCCTTTGCTTTGTCTGGGCATGGGAAAAAGAAGGACCAAGTGATTTTCAAGACTAACAAAAAACCACAATTGTATATAATCACAGAAATTATCATAGTGTTTCAATAATCAAAGTGTTATGGTCCAATGGAGCAAATATAAATAACCTTTGATACTTTTCTAAGGTAAAAGACTGGAAAGGTAAAGCAAGATACAATGGATACCGTCTATAAAATTGTGGGTTTTAAAAATCAATGCAGCTATGTAACAAGACATAAACAGTTTCTAAATTGGATCAGCATGAAATAAGTGGTTTATGATTCTGCAAAAATACTGAGGTTTTCATAGGGATAAAACTGCAAAATAACAATTGTTTAAAGAATAGAGTCATTGTAATGATTGAGTAGAAATCAGGGCAGAGTTTATGATGTTTGTAGTAATTTTTAGACTAATGTCCTTAAACATTCCATCATATTTCTCATGAGCATGTTAGGTGATGTTAGGTAGAACTATTGTATTTATCCATCCCAGTGCTTTATTTACAAATATTTAATTCCAGTTTTTTCAACTAAGTTCCCTTCTATACAGGTGGAGAAGCCCCTCTTCCCTTTTAGGAAAATTGGTCGTACAAAACAATTAGAAGTTGACTTAAACGGCAGTCATTTTGATGAGGAAGTGCATCAGCTGTTCAACAGCATCAGAATCAAGTATGAGTGCTCAAATCTTAGATGATAAGTGCTGTTCAATAATGCAAATGAAGCATGTTTTTTCTCAATGGGGATAAATGTTATGTTTTAACAGAGGACTGGCCTCTCAACTAGTATCATTTTAGTGCCTTTTAAAGCCTTAAATCCAATTACATCTCATCTGAAGTTCTGTAAAAGAGCACTGATCACCTCGAAGGTACTGAACCCTGACACTTATTCACTACAAGTTTATATTAGTTACAGCATCCATGGCATTCTATTTAGGAATGTGGACTTACTGTAGCATATAATTTAAGGTGAAATGAAATAAGTATCTCTCAGAACTACAGCAAAGAAACAACAAAAAATACATTACTTAGATTACACTGATATTCAGCTTATATCCCCCTCTTATCCAGGAACATGAGGTCTTGACCCATTACAGACTGATAGTCATGCAGAGGTGTGTATGGCTACATTATTTTTCTGAAAATTCAGTCCTGTTTCCTCTTCTCTCCTTTCATGCTCCTACCTTCTTTACATCTCCCCTATGATACCTGGTATTTGTACATCCCCTTGCTTGGAGCTGTATGAGACTCATGCATGAACTGCAATAATTTAAAAGAACATGGATTTTTCATCCGAATCAACTTTTTTGATTCTGTTTGGTTGCACAGAACAGGGTAAAGGACAATGTAAGAAAAGGTGTGTGGAAGGCAGAGCATGAGACAGACGGACTAAAGCTTCATGGGAGTGGTTATTTAGCCACGACAATTTCAGACCTCTCAAACTTTCAAGAAGATTGGGAACTCCCTTTAGCTAAGGCAACTACTGACAGAGTGACAGATCACAGTGAAGCATGCAGTTCTGACAGTCACTTTGAATGCTGTTTTTTTTTTTCTTTTAATGACACACTCAGGTTTTTCCAGTTCTCTCTCTGGTTCTCTCTCTCAGGCTTTTTTACTGGTCTGAGCTGTTGGTAGCACATGTGCAAGCACAGTGAATCCTGTGCCACTAATCCTGCATCACTAAACCACATTCTCTAAGTACACAACCAGCCTATGCTTTCAGTTATCAAGCCCCTGTTACCCGCTACATCTTTCCAGCAGCAATAAAGCAAAGCCTTTACAGCTGCACATGGCTTATTTCACCAGCTGCTGTCACAATCACTGCTCTTGTGCACAGCTGACCATAGTGTTGGACTGGGTGGGTCAGCTTACTAACTATGGTTTGAAGACAACAGAACCAGCTCACTAACCCTGCTTCTGCCAAAATCTCTAGGTCTCTGTGGTGTTTGCAACAACAGTGGGTGGTTGTTAAGCTTTTGTGGTGTGTGTATGGCAGCATTTGCTGCAACAGAGAACAGTTATGCTTCATTACTTTAAAATCAATATACTAAAATCAGGTGAAAGGAGTAATAGTATTTTAATAACCTTGTAGAAAAGGACACAAATTACATTATATTTTGATTATCTATTATAATATATGTTAGTTCCCACCAGCTCACTTAATTTCTGATTCCAAGCCATTCCTGAAGATGAAAAGTTGACTAAGCTGATTCAGTGAGAGCTGTGATAACAAATTCAGAAAACAGAGCTAAAATTTTACTGTTACATTCTGAAAACTCTCCTTTACAAAACAATAATATGTCTTTATCAAACTGTGGTTGAACTTTAAAAATCTCTCTGTTCTGTTTAGTTTAAATCCTAAATATACATTCTGGCTTTTAAAAGCACAGGCACAACTGAGTATACTCTGAGAGAGTTAAAATATTATTTCCTGCCCTCTCCGATACTATCAGATCATCCACGCAATTCCCATATGAAAGCCTAAAACCAAGTCTGCTCAATTCTGTTGAGAAAATGCTAGTCAGTTCATATGAGCGATAGGGAAAAAAAAAAAGGTGCACACACAAAAATGTGATCTGAAACTTCATGCCAAGGCCTTACTGTACAAGGCACAAAAATGGCCTATCTGCTAGAAGCCAGTAGTTTATATGCCATAGAACATAAGATGCTCTAGTCTGCATGCCACGGCCAAACCCAGTTTTATTTTTGGTCTCAATCTTAACTTCAGGAAACCAAGTATGTGTTCGGCTTTAACAAAAATGTCTAAATTATATGTTCCATCTCAGTGGCATTTCAAATAAAGCCACTCATTTTCTTGTCCAAGGAAAACAAGCATAAAAACAGGGATACAATGGCAGAATCAAGTTACAAACACTGCTGGCAGAGACAAATAGCTAACTCCATGGTGAAAACAGGACTTCCCACAAGCAAACACACTGAAAACAAGATGTAAAAAGTTCAACTGACACCCATTCAGACCCATCAGCCTTAGTGTGGCTTCTCCTACCAAAGCCCAGGTTGATGTGGCAGGATGGACAGCAGAGACACCCTGTAGGTGACACAGTGGCTTAACTGTCTTAAGAAATTCATTCGATCACAGGCATTTTCCAAAGCAAAGATCTACAAGGAGGCTATGCCATCCTTAGTTGGTGTACTACACCCTTTCTTAACAAATACTGATAAATCTGAACATGAACATGATGATTATCAGTTACAAAAAAATTACCCTTAAGTCCACGTTGCCATGAAATAAAACTCACCTAAAATCATGTAAGAGCCAATGCAGCCCCTCAAAAGTGGTAATTTAATTGTGAATACCTTCCAATTATTTATACAATAAATCTGTAATCTTGTCCTGAAATGGACCTCCAGTAGCTGTAGGAACCAATCCATTAACTTTAAAACATAGCTCTGAATGGTTATCGGAAATGCTAAATGTGTGAAACAGCAGAAGTCTACTTTCCATGATTTGGATCAAAGCACTTAAAAGAGTGATACCAAGAGGTGCAGCAACTGCACTTGATTATCACAGAATCACCTGAGTAGGAAGGTTGCCCCATCCCAGATATTCTGTTTCTATCTAGCAGATTTTTTTTTTGCCCCCCCCCCCCCCCGCAGTGCATGGCAGCAGGTAATTTTGGTCAGATGTTAAGTTTGAGCATGCTAAAATTTATATGGTGAGGATCAGAATTATCCTCCAGGGAAGCCTAAAGGACTCACTTGGAGGAAAAAAATCTGTTTTCCTTGTCATCCATGATACGTGAAATATGAAAGCAAGTAAGAAAGTCAGAGACATCATATATGTATATATATATATATATATATATTAGAAAGAACACTTGAGCATTATAACTACCTCCTTTGAGGAATGCCAGCCTCCTCTCCAATTGACAGTACAACTAACTTACTGTAACAAGGATTTTTTTACTGGAAGAGAGTTTAGAATAGCAAAAATGTGCTGGTCTTTAATGCAGTTTAGCAGGACTGTATTAACTGCACAGTTCTGCACAGACCATAAAGCACCAGGCCTGGAAGAGCAATGCCCTAGCAGGATGCTCCAGGGAACAATTGAGGAAATGCCTTGCTCCCCCAACGCACTGGAAAGCAAATTCCCAGTTTATGATTCTGCCGTACCTTTCTAGTGAATGAAACTACTTTGAAAGCCCTTTCTGCATACTGCTTAACCTATGATTAAGCTTCAGAGGGATTTTAACAAAGCAAACAAAACTAATAAAAAACTAATCTGGAAGAAGGGTTTTGGTAATTTTTTAATATAAATTTAACCCTGTGGTAAAGCGTTTTATAGGCAGAAGTGCAGTATTTGATTACTCTTTATGTTTCTAGTCAAGCAGCTCTCACACAGTAGTACCACTCATTCTAATCATGCACACAAAAAATTTAATGTAACAGAGCAATAGCACCAAGCTCTTAAAAGGTGCAAACAGAGGAAAACTACCTTCACTGCAAGTTAAGGATCTTGCTTTTCAAACCAAGTTGCTCACAGCTGTGGCCAATAAATACCCAATACTACAAAAAAGGAACAAAACTCATTATTCATACAGCACATGAACATAACCAGCAAGAAGGGTAAAGATGAGCTCTTTCCCCTACGACCTCAGCAAACAGTTTACTCTGAAGCAAAATAAATGAGTGCTCCTTGTCGTTTGTGTGACCACAGCTGCCAGTACACAGGGAAAACACAGCTGACAAGTTCTGGACAATGCCATCGGCATTGCACTAGAGTGGTTCCCCATAGCCTGGCACTGCTCAGTTTAGCTCTAAACAAAAGTCAATTGCTGCCTTTCTATCAAAAATTGACCATAAAGGTGGCTCAGTTTGAATGCAGGAGTTATGTAGGAGAAGGTTAAGCTTCCTCCTACTGAACTCATTTATGCAGCATGTTTCCCTCACTATATCCCCAACAATTTCTGATCAAGAAAGAGTAAAGCCTGGTAGCTTCTTTTTTCTCTTTCTACATTTGTGTGTAGCATATGCTGTGACTCAACAGGAAGGTCTTTTTTTGTCTCAGATCCCAATCAGAGCGCACCATTACAAACTTTTATCTGCTGCTCTAATTAAAAGATCATTAGGGGTGTTCTGTGGTAATGTTTCTTCAGGAACCCTTGAAACCTTAAGGCCATTTTCCACCATATCTCATCTCATGGCTTCACACAAGAATTTTAGTGGGAACTTCTAAAAGCAACTTAATCTTGGCACTTTCTAACACAGCATAGATGCTGGGAAAATATACTGCAGGACAGGCTGTCTTATCAAAGGCACATCCAAACCAAAAGGTGGTAACTATGATTATAGTAGTGGAGGAATTCACAGCATCTTCAGTATATCACTAAACTATGCATATAAACAATTCACCAGTAAGATTCTATTCCCTCCATGTAAGATTTCAGAAGACTGGTACACTCACATGACACTTAAAGACATCAGAAGCAGAGGTTGGTGCAGAGAAATTATAGCAAAAAATGCCGTAACTCCAAAACACTAAACCAACAAAAAGCACCAATTCCAAACTGACAAACAAAACCACCCTCCCAAGACATTGACTCCCCACCCCCTCCCCTCAAAAAAAACCCAAAACCAACCCCAAACAAAAAACCTCAACTCAAAAGAAGTCCAACAGCCAGAAGATCACTGAAGAGAGAAAGCATGTGAGACCAGCAGGAAAAGCCACCAAAACGGTGGAGAAGTCATTGGGGTAAACAGCCCTGTACTATCTGCACTCAATCTGAGTCTTCTATCTTATTCTCTTATCAGTTGAGAATCTCAATATATGACACTTTATTATGAGTTAATATTCCACTGGTGAAACATTGACTTAAAAGAAAAGCCAGGAAGGCTTCAAAATACGACCTTTGCAGATAATTTGGAGAACCTTATACAAATAATTCATACATTCAATTTAATTGTATTTAACTGTAGAAAAACAACAACAAAGAATATCCATCCAAAACATCACTCATTGTTTGATTAGTACCTGAGATTTCTACCCTACTGCAGTCCTCTCCTCAATTCTGAGCATTCTTCCGAATGGGAAGCACTTGGATTTGCAACAGGTTTTTCACCCATTCATCCAAACCATGGTCTAGATGTCATGCCCTCTCTCACATCATAACAGAAACAAGACTATTTGTTGTATTTTTGAATGTCCCCATACCCAAGTCCTTTCATCTCCCCCCCCCTCTCCTGCCAGAAACACACATTCTTCAACACATGAAAATAATGGTGCTATATCTTTTTTTCGCTATATATTTAGCACTTCTGTTACATAGAGGTATTATATTTATTCTAACACTTTAATTTATCCATTGGTGGAATGTTTAACAACGTTGAGGATGCTGATTAAATTCACAAAGATTTTAGAACTTATAATTTATTCCTAATTTGGCACGAACCCAAAACAACCTTAGACCTACTTCCCTCTAGGATGCTTTCATCATTCTAATTGCTACATAACAAATGGTTAGGAAATTGTATTGCTACCTTGCTATTCTTTATCCCCTTTCAATTACATCTTTTGCCACTCATGCATTCCATACATTTATGGTTTTGATCCAGCCCCAAATTATTTGAGTATACCCAGCTGTATCACACACAATATCTGCTATTAGAGAGGCAGATGCCATCAGAATTTTTGAGGCAGCAATCACCACAGATCCCAAGAGTACTCCCAAATAATAATACATCTGTCCACTGAAAAGAATGTCACCAAGGTGACTAACTGAGAAGACGGAATCCCCATCCTAGCACAGCAGAGACTGAAGTCCAAAATTTTCTTTAGAAAAATGAGTGAGAATCCAGGGCAACAAGCCACAGAACCAATATTCTAAGCAAGCAGTTTTTTGAGCCACTGTCACTGTCTTGAAGACCATCACTCTGGTGTCAGCAAGACTGGAAACTTCAACTGTGGGTATTTCTTTAGGAGCCACCAATAACAACTGAGTATCAAGGTGCAAAACACGGGAGGTATATCTGCAGTTGTCATGATTACAGTCAACTGGATGGTAATGAATAGACACACTGCTTCACACATAGGAAACACACATCTCACTGCTGCTGTAAGATCAGGCCAAATCCTGAAATGCTTTCCTCTGTTGCTCTTTGTGAGGAATTTCTATACCTTCTATTCCTTTCTTAATTTCAAAACACCCTCTTCAACACCTTAACACTTTTTCTTTCTTTCTTCTCTTCTTCACTCATCCAGAAGCTGCATCAGGCTTTGGCTTAAGTGCAAGCTAAACAGCAATTCAGAAGAATGACAGGCAAACACTAAAGCAAAGGCTGCTGGCCACACCCCATTTTGCCTCTATTGAGTTCCTAACCATAGGTTCAATTATGGAAAACAATCAGGCAAATATACAAAGATAGGGTAAACCACCTACATTTGCTGCCCTTTACATAATCATGTTCAGACAGGTTTAATTAATAAATTATTGCATGTGTGTGGGAGTACATGCAATTAGAGGATTATTCTTCTTGTGGACTTCCTGTTTTAACAACAGGACAACTTACTACAAGTTAGACAGTCTGTAAGACTAGAACCTGTCATGCAATTCTTCAACTGCTTGCTCTAAAATAAAAGGACATTAGCTCCATTTAGGTCAGATGTGGCATACATGGGAATTCAAGATAAAAACCACTACTCATTCTGTTATTCATTCTTTAATGAATCTGCTTAAACTGGCATGAAAAGGGTGGCATAAGTGATATATGAATTTAGAGAAAATGGTCACTACAAAGGAACATGATAAAATACAGAAGGAACTTCAAATACTGAATATAACAGTGATAATTGCAACAGAAAATCTACTACAGCCAGAAAATCAGGATCAGATTCTGCTAAGCATCATCATTCCTGTGTTTCTTTCAGCTCTAAATTCTTTATTATAAAACAAATATGGACACTGGCTAAATATTTTCCACTATTTACTGAAACAACAACAACAAAATGTAGGCAAAACAACACACAAAACTTATAATGCCCTATATATGAAAAAATAAAGACCTAACTGGCAATGCATTCAGATTCAAATATAGTTAAATCACTGTATTGAACAGAAGTAGGAAAATAAGGCTCATAGCAGTAAAATGGCCATGACTATATTTGAACAAAAATAATTTTCAGAAATCCATCCAGATCTGTCTAATGTGTTAACTGAGATTTACTTTATTTTTAACATACTGATAAGTCTTGTAAATCAATAAAAATGTAAAGTAAGGGTGCTTATAAGGCATGCAAGCCATATAATTTCAATGTAATTTAGTGAAGCAGATTCTATCTACAGAAAGTCACACAGAAGTAGCATGTAGCAGTTCTGTCCCACAGAGATATGGCAGGTGCCCTTCAATTTTACAGATTTCATCCAAAGCTTGTAAATTTGATGTAATCTCCAGTTTTTCAGGAGACGCATCCATGAAGGTAGAATATAAACCTTAACACAGGTGCCCATCCAACACCCCTAAAGCCAAGTGACACAATACCCTGCAAAACTCCACAGAACAGATGTCATCTGTGGTAGGTTGGACAGATAAAAACGTATTTGTTGACTGACTCATATTTCAGCTCTGTGCAGAGATACTGTACCTAGACTGTGAAACTGCATACTCCATGCCTGAACTGTGCCTTGCACAAAAGAGGTTTCAGCACATGGCTGCTAAAGGGTAAGGGGTAACCTTATATGCTTGCTTCTGATCTCTCACATCTCTTTGTCATTAGAAATAGATTAATTGCAAGGTTTATTCCAGCATCAGACAGATGTTATGGAACAGCTTCATTGAAAAAATGCAGGAAACATTGTGTCAAGCTTTATGCTTCTTGTCTGCCTAAGTCTTCATAATGTTATGGTTTCTAAGACATTATCAGATGAACTAGTCTAGGGTGCAGACGGTGCACTGCTGTACTACTGCTTACAGGAGCATTAAAAGATGAGACTTTGATGGAACATATTCCAAAGGGCAGGCAACAAGGAAAACAAGTGAATTGGTTCACCTGCATTTCTTTTTTTGTGTGAAGGTATAATGAAATGGGCTGAGGAAAGGAGATATCTATGGGGAATACAAGGAATCATCTTACTAATCCAGACCCCAGTATCCCAGAAAACTAAACTGATCCTTACTGTTACCCTACTGTCTACTTTGAGTTGAAACACTAGCACGCACACAGAAAGATCTTCAGGAATAAACTTTTAGTATAAAGACAACTTCTCATTTAAGCTGTAAGTGCTCTAAGCAGAGAATAAGAACTGAGGCAAGCTTTTTCCCCCAAGACAGGGGTAAAGAGAAGCACAGAATAGCACAAAACTGTCTTGTGAAGACTTAAATTTACGACCCAGTTAACACCTTCTTTAAGTATAGCAGATGTCTTTTTGTGGGTAAACATGTTCCCACATTAAGTAAAATTTCAAATCCATTTTCTGTGTCGGTTTTTGCAGACTGCGTATCAGTCTTCTCTGCTACCTTTCCCATAACACATTCTGTAATGTTTACAGATCTGCAAAAAATATCTGCTACCAGTAGAACATTGGTTCCAGAGAAGAACTTGATGACCCTGTAAGTAGTAACAGTCCCTTTTACCTGTTTCTGTTTGAGAAAAAAACAAGTCTGGAAACACTTTACCTGTCAACCACAAGATGTATTGGGATGTTAAGGATTTCCTAACAGTGACATTTTAAGTAACAGTTTTCAAAGAGGATTTTACACTTCAAAATTGCTCACAATTGCTTCTTTTTATAATATCATTAAAAACCAGTCCACTAATGGTAATTCTACCACCTTCTTTGTACTGGACACAAGAGGTAAGAGACTAGTCTGCAGGGCAAACAAAGATTTGCCTTCCAATATGAAAAATCATGGCAAAAATGTATTTTAGGGGATCTGATTTTTGTATGCTTCCCATTAAGTGCTTTTGAAATAATCTTGCAATTCAAGGTTCCGAGACATGTTTAAAAAACATTCTTCTAGTCAGATGAATTATACTGGACCTTTGCACATCCCTTCTACTTTAACTAATAAAACTAGTCTGACCTGTCTAAAGAGAAAATTAGCTTTGATCATGAAAAACAGTGAGCTTGTGGTACATGTAGGACAAATGCCTGGTAAAATTACTGCAACTATATAAAAACAATCATTAGGACATAATTAAATCCCACAATTTACAAATGAAAGGGCAATATGAACAACACAACGATGTAGTATCCATCAGCTTAATTTACTGCATTGCTGAGCACAAGTCCATATTATGAGCAGCTAATGGCCCTGCCTTAGAAATATAATTATTACAAAGAATAACTCAGCAACTCCACTTTTCTGGACTATATGTCAAATTGCATGGCATAACAAACAGTCACACATATTACAACAAATAAATGCATGAATAAAATTCCCAACAAGAAACCCCAGAAACTCTCAATTCTCTATCAGTATCTTAATTCAGCAGGAAACCATTCATGAAGAACAGGAAGATAACTCTGCCTCTGGAAATGGACCAAATTCTGAAAAGGCATAGGTCTGAACAAATTTTGACTGTATGATTTAAAGGGACATCACCAGCCAGGTAGACAACTCCACACTGAGTACAGCCTGATGACCTAAGCCAAGTGACCTAGCCAGCACTGGTGCTTCATCACTGCACCCCCAGGACACAAAAATCTATTGGTTACCAGTCCAGCCCAGCCCAGTTTTCTACACTACATTATGTTCCTCAAAGCATGAAAACCAGGGAAGCCTTCTGGCCCTTTGGAACAAACTGGTCCAGCATTATATTCAGGATAATCAATGCTTCAATAATGTACGACATTGGTGGCTCTGGCACAAACAAATACAGTAGTCTAGAAGGCCCAAGTGCAGCTGCCACCACCATGACTACAATGTGGCAAAAGCTAAAGCTTTCATGTAAGCTATGTGTTTTCATAGCAAAGTACATAAACCTGGAGTATTTGTTTCTTCTTGGATGAGGCATTGGATAGCAGTAAGATACAGGGGGTTACAATTAGAACCAAGGCAATTAGAAGCTTGGAAAGATCTTATGGCCTCCACTTGTGCTGTTACAGGCTCCTATCAGTCACCCTTATTTTATTTTCACTGTACTGAAAACGTTGCCATGACGCACTAGGCATTAAAATTAAAAGACCCTAGCCAGTGGAATTCAGACTTCCAAGGCTAAATTCTTTATCTAATAAATCATATTTACTCCCTATTATGGTGTGAAGCTTTCTACTGTGGTGTAAATTAACTTCTTATGCCTACCTTCCTTCATCTTAGAAGACATTGAATTATGACCATCTGTATTGGATTTGCATAACGGGCAGGGCAGGGCAGGGCAGGGCAGGGCAGGGCAGGGCAGGGCAGGGCAGGGCAGGGCAGGGCAGGGAAGGGAAGGGAAGGGAAGGGAAGGGAAGGGAAGGGAAGGGAAGGGAAGGGAAGGGATTCTGGGGTGGCTTCTGTGAGAAGATCCTGGACACTTCTTCCACGTCTTACAGAGCCAGTTCCTGGTGGCTCCAAAGACAGATGTGCCTCTGGCCAAGGTTGGATCAATTAGAAATTATGATAATGCCTCTGTGTTTACATATTTAAGAAGAAAGAAAAACAAAAATGGGTTGTGCAGCTGTAATTCTGACTAGAGAGAGCAGAGTAAGAACATGTGAAAGGAACATTGCTGCAGACACCAAGGTCAGTGGAGAAGGAGGCGAAGGAAGTACTCCAGGCACTGGAGCCAAGATTCCCCTGCAGCCTGTGGTGCAGCCCACTGTGAAGCAGCTGTGCCCCTGCAGCACGTGGAGATCCACGGTGATCCAGACTCAGATCCAGACCTGCACTCTGTGGAGGAGACTCATGCTGGAGCAGGTGTATGCCTGAGACAAGGCTGTGACCCTGTGGGAGAGCCATGGAGAGAGGGGTCCTGCTCCCATGCTGGAGCAGCCTGCTCCTGGAGAACTACACCCCATGGAGGAGCGACTCACACTGCAGCAGTTTGAGGGAGACTGGTGCCCACAGGAGGGACTTACGCTGCAAGCCTCACAGGGTGCTGTTGCTTGTGAGATGGAGTCACACTGGAGAAGTTCATGGAGAACTGTCTCCTGTAGAAGGGACCCCACGGTGCAGCAGGGGAATGACTCCTCTCCCTGCGCAGTGGGAGAAGCCTTGGGTGATGAACTGGCCATAGCCTCCATTCACTGTCTCCTTGCATGGAAGGGGTAGGAGGTAGTGCTGGAAGGAGGGAGGGGTGGGGGGAGGATGTTGTTAAGGGCTCATTTTAGTTCTCATTATCCTGCTCGAATTTTAGTAATAAATTCAATGCACATCTCTAAGTTGAGCTTGCTTAGTACATGACAGTATTTGATGGGTGATCTCTCTCCTGGTCTTTATCTCAACTTCCAAACTCTTTGTTAAATTTTCTCTCCTCTGTCCAGCTGCAGAAGGAGCTCTGAAGGAGTGAGGGAGCAGCTTTGGCGGATACTTGGCATCTGGCCATGGCCAACCCATTGATGCCAAAATTATTTTTGTCTTTTATATACTTTTTACACAGTTTCTGTATCCACTAGTATTAGCATGCATATTTGTAAATCTTTATTTAGTCTGGTGCGCAGTGTCCTGTAGATGTCCTTCAG
The DNA here is from genome assembly GCA_025920805.1 of Petroica traversi. Lineage (NCBI taxonomy): Eukaryota > Metazoa > Chordata > Aves > Passeriformes > Petroicidae > Petroica > Petroica traversi. The sequence continues at coordinate 895,671 of JAHLSL010013290.1, read as the reverse complement.
GCCACAAGATTAAACACCCCAGAACTCAGAGCCAGGAAGACCAAACATCCTAGTATCTCAGGAAGCCAAGGTCCCCTAGCAGGACAGATTCTGTAAACTAGAGGTTAGCCCACACCAGCCCCATTATTGGGCTCCCTTGTTAGATATGCTGATGTGTAAGGTCTATAATTTGTGTACATGACTGATGGGGTGTGTTCATTGTGACGCTGTCACTGGGTGAAGTGATGCATCCAACAGCATCCTGATTAAAATACCGAGGTAATGACCCCCAAACCTTTAAGTGTGTCTAGGCTTGTTTCTCCTAAGACCAGGAAAAAGGCATCACCATGGCACCATCTTTTAATCCTTATTAGTTCCTAGATAAGAACAGAAGTAGGACAGACTTTGGAAAACAGAAGCTGTACTGGTGATGCACAGCTCTCTCTAAGGCCTTTATTTGTTAACATATTAATTTAACATATTAATTTTGTTAACATATTAATTTAAAATATGATGCAGCACATAGCACCTGGAAGAGGTTATCAGATACTGAGGTATCACAGCAGACTTTGATGTCTCATGCCATGTGGATTCTGCAGTCTGTCTCAATGGAAAAGCCTTGAGGATTTTGAAGACTCTGGAGACTCTGCAGGAAACCCATCTGGTTGAGTGGGAGAGCTGGATTACACAGGCATCTCCCAGCTTGTGCTCCAGTTGTTCTGCTAGGAGACTGATTATTAATAATTTGCAATTCTGCCTAAAAAAAACATGACCTGGGGATTGCATTTGGGTGATTGCATTTTGTAAAGCAGCACACACCAGAACTCAAGATTGCCTGAAGCAAAAAGAAGAAAGAAAGTTTTGCATGCTCCAGACTCCCCATAAAAGAGAAGCTGCTTAGATATGTAGACAGGAAGGATGCAAAATCCCTTTACTTGCAAAGGATTTTGCAAGCAAAAAACTCTAAAGAAGAACACTACTGGAGTTAAATCATATACGCCCTGTTCTGTACCCTACAGATATCAGCCAGGAGTTAACTTTGACAATCCTTTTGGGTCCCTTCCAACTCAGGATACTCCAAGATTATGATTTTTAGCAGCTTATCCTATTCCTTTCCTCCATTCCAGAGGACAAAATGCTTCAGCAGAAGGCTTTTCACCGTAAGCACTTTGCAAGACAAGATCTCTTAAAGGTAATGTGAAATCAAGATTTTGTTCAGGGATTACAGCGAAATGCCAGCAACATCTTACATACTAATGTTACACTTCTGGATTCTCTCATTCCCTGCATCCCAGTGGAGGCACACTGCCCCTACAATCTGCCACATATGATGACACTGCAGAAACCAGTGCATTACAAATGCAAAGCACTAGAAAATGTAGAAGTTAAGAAATTACACCTGCAAGCATAATGAGATATACAATCTAAAAGACATTTTCCTTCTTTGTAATTCTATAAAGGTTATTAATGAAATTAAGTTGTGTTTAGTACCTTTATGAATGCTATAAACAAATAAGATTATGGTAGGTACTTTATTTTAATAGTGAAAGATCCAGTTTTCAAATGACTACTCTCTTTGTTTTAAGATATAACAACAAAGTTCTTATCAAAACTACTGTCTCGTGTAAAAAATATGTCTCCTTGAAAGCTTTGAGAACAGCAGATGAAAGAAAAAATATGATAGCAAGTCATTTGTCCAAGGTCACGCACCAGGCCAATAGCAGACCGAGGAAGAAAAGCACAGTTGCCTCATTTGGAGTTGCCATCTGCTCATAAAGCTAGACTCCAAATACATTCTTTAAACAGATTTGGTCCCTCTCCTTAACTCAGCTTGAACCTGCTCAACAAAACTACACATGTCCCAATTTCCACTGGATAATGGAGTGCATTGAATCTAATATATTCACAGTGGAAATGAAATATCTGAACATTAGGATGCCAGAAAAACAGATAGCACAAACTTGACATTTTCTACACGTACATTCTTTATTCATCAAGGGTTTAAAATCTGCCTTCCAAAAGACTTTGAAATATACATTATGGTTAACTGGTTCATGGCTTCAGTACCTCAAAAGTTCCTGTGTTCAGAAGCTGCTCAAAACATTGATCTGTCACGTGCAACCCTCTTCAGTTGCCTGTTGTGAGTGCTAAGCAATTTCAAAATAAGCATGGGTACCAATGACCAATTACTAACGTCATAGAATTAAAAGACTTCTGAAAATTCACCAGTTCCAAAAGTGATCTTCTCCTGTGTAGTCCAATTGCTTACTTAGCAAAGACTAAGACAGGGCTTAGGAACAGACTTAAGTTCTAGGTTCTGTGCTAGTTCTTCCACAGACTTCTGCAAAATTCTAAGTAGCAAACAAGACAGTACCAGTAGTTTTCACTCTGGAGTCACAGTCTACACCGCAAATGTACTGAATATCACTGGATTCACTGAGGGTCTTCAAGCAGGATATCTGAACTGTTTCTGATATAGTGTGAAGGGGGAGTGGGACCAGAAGTGGGACCCAATGTGGTACCTTCCAGCCTTACCCATTCTGTGATTCTGTGAGAAGGGATGGTACCGTAGGCACTTCTCTGAACATGGGACAACAGATACAGCCACATTTTCATAGGAATCCATCCTGTTACAGGAACCTATCTGATCACACATTCCTGGCAAGGTTTATGAGAGCCTTCAGAACAACCGTGTTACTTGGTAATACATCAACCACAGCGAGAAGTGTTTCTGAAGCCATTTAGCATTTAATTCTTAGCCAAGATCATTAGCAAGGCAGGCTTTTAGAATTGCTGGTAATGTCCATTTTCATATGTGACCAGTTCCCCTGGGGAAACAAAGCTAATCTGAAGCACTAACATTTGAGGGAGGCACAAGACACAGACACAAATGACACAATGAGATCGGTACACAAGAAAGAAAAACAACCAAACACAAAAGCCCCAAACAAACAAAACAACAGCTAAAAACCCTCAATAAATAAGCAGAATTTGGCATGGTTATTATGCCTGTTGTCAATCCAAGCAGATGTAAATATTCTTGGTTCCCACCTTATTTTACAGTTGTTCATAAGAAGTCTACAGCCATGACACTTGACAATAACTGCTTAGACTTGCTTAGTTCTCTATGCACATTATTAATTTTTAAGAACGTTTAAGAATTTTTGGTATTATCTATTATATTTGTTAAACTGATTTCTTAGAAACAAGACTCTACCCAGTCCAAAGTGTCTATCCTGCTAACAACTCTACAAACCATCATCCTCCTTCAATGATGTTTGAAACAGCCATTCAAATCTCAAAATAAAACCTCAAAATAAACTCAGTCCTCCAGAGCACACAAAATTAGTAGCTGAATGAGGACGAAAACTAGTCTACTCTCCAGCAACGGAAAAACCTAATCACTCAGCACACTGAATCAGAGAATAGCTTGGAAGGGACCTTGCGATCATTCAGTTCCAACCTTCCTGCTGTGGGTAGGAAACCTTCCACTAGATCATCAGAGCCCCATCCAGCCTGGTCTTGAACACCTCTAAGGATGGGGAGTCCACAACCTCTCAGGCAATCTGTTCTACCTTCACTGTAAAGAATTTTAACCTAATATCTAGCCCAAACTGGCTGTCATTCAGCTTAAGGCCATTCCCCCTTGTCCTATCACCACATGCTTTTGTGCAAACCCCTTCTTATAAAGCCCCTCTAGGTACTGGAAGGTGTTAAAAGGTCTCCCTGGAGCATTCTCCATTCCAGACTGAACAGCCCCAACTCGCCCAGCATGTCTTCACAGGAGAAGTGTTGAAGCCCTCTGATCAACTTAGTGGCTCTTCTCCTGACTTGCTCCAACAGATCTACATCTTTCTTTTGCTGAGGGCCCCAGAGCTGGATGCAGTGTTCCAGGAGGGGTCTCACCAGAGCAGAACAGAGCAGCGGGGCAGAATCCACTCCCTCCCTCTACTGGCTATGCTGCTCTGGATGCAGCAAAGGACACGTTTGGCTTACTGGGATGTAAGCACACATTGCCAGGTCACTTTTTAGTGACCCAACATTTTAGCTTTTTAGGCATAAACACTCTTCAGTCCTTCTCTATAGGGAGTTTCATTCCTCTCCACCCAGCTTGTATTTGTGCTTGGCACTGCCCTGGCCCAGGTGCAGGACCTTGCATTTGGCCTTGCTGAACTTCATAAGGTTCAAACAGGCCCCCTCTGAAGCCAGTCAAGATCCCTCTGATGACATTCCTTCCCTCCAGCGGTGTGTCAGATGCACCACTCAGCTTAGTATCATCAGGAAACATGCTGAGGGTGCCCTCAATCCCACTGGCTTGAGTAACCAACAAAAATATTAAAAAGTGATTGCCCCAATACCAGCCTCTGAGGAATGCCACTCATCACTGCTTTCCACTAGGACCACAAGTTGTTGACCATAACTTTTTAAGAGGAACCTTACCAATTTTTTTTCTCCAGGGGGTCCACCCATGAAATCACAGAATATTTTGATATAGAAGGGACCCACAAGGATCACCAAATCCAGCTCCTAAGTGAATGACCTTGGAGTTATCAGCACTGTGCTCTACTCAGCTGAGCTAGTCTGAGGGTCAAATCCATGTCTCTCCAGTTTAGAAACGAGGATGGCTGTGCCAAATGCTCTGCACAAGCCCAAGGAGGTGATATCTGTTGCTCTTCCCTCATCCATCGCTGCTGTAACACCACAGAAAGATGTGGAATTGGAAATTAGTTATACTACGTCCTCTGCCCTACCTTCTTTGACAAGACACAAGGAAAAGGTGTTCCTGAAAGACGTCAGGAACCAGGCTTCATTAGTTCATAAAATAAAACATTAAAATTTATAAACAAGCCTGGCACATATAATTAAGTCTTCACCTCACTATGATAGGGCAATTCTGCATCACTATTTAGTTAATGGTCTCCTTACAGCCATGCTGCACTGTTAAGACGTTTCTCACAAGCAAACTGCCATGCTGAAATAAAAAGTATTTGTCAGCAATACAAAGATGTTCTCATTATATCAGAATAGTATTTGCCCTCCACCCAACCTAAGTGACTAGAAATATTCTGTTATTTGTTATCGTGAGGATGATACAAGTTAGCCTACAGAATCACTGCATACATATATTGTGGAATAAAATTATATTAATGATGTTAATATGGAATAATATATAATGGAATAATATTGATGCCACATTTGTAGCCTCTAAGAGTCATATAGGCTAAAATACAACACAAACTGACTTGTATCTGCCATCAACCCTTTAAGAAAGAGGTCTGTACTACATATACAGTAGCCAGGAATCTCAGGTTAAATTGCCATGCTTTTTAGCTGTTCATTAGTTTGATTTTAAAGGTTTTGATCTGTCCTACATTCTGTAGCCATTCTCACATCAAAGTACTAGTGCTGAGACACTTTGCAATATAGCTAGCACTTCCCTCTGTGGATGTCACAATGAGACAAGATCACATGACCACTTCAGCTTGTCTTCTACACAACACAGGCTCTTAAACTCAGAATTCCAGGCTTCCAGCCAGTGTCAAGTCTCCTTTTAAAAACAGATCCTGCTCCCATACTAACAGACATGTTCTTCTGGTCATCCCTTTGTGCCAGCATGAGCTTTACTCTGATTAGCCAGTTCAAGGTAGAAAAACAGGCAAAAAAGCGTTGTCATCATTAACAGTCCTGCTCAGAGAAAGGAAAGGTGATTGGTTTGTCAGTCGTACTATTTTTCCAAGTTGGAACAGTACTAAGACCAAACAGGAGAGAAAAAAGACCAGCTTTTTGGGTAGGAGTTGACCATTAGATCCATTTGGCTGTGTGCAGTAAAACTTCACCTTAAGCTTGGGGTCATTCATGTTCTGCTAGAGAATTGTTCCCAGATGTAATTTGGCTGATGAAGAATTCTTAAAATACATTCAGAGTGAAATATTTCCTCTATAGTTGGGGGTAAACAAATCAGTGGGGCTTTCCCTAACATGTTTATTGGATTCTGTGATTCAGGCCTAAGGCTTTTCCAGAGGAAAAATAAAGTGATGTATGCACTCTTCCCAGAAAAAAAAACCCCTCTGTTCAGCAGTAAAACCAAGCAAATCTAGTCTGGCATTTTGGTTTCTTATTTAACCACACACCCCCAACTTTAACTAGACTAGCACTAACCCATACAAGTGAGAAACCATTAGGAATTTTGTATCTCCTATTACTGGGGTAGTGTTTTCATAACCACTCTTCTACTAGCTGCCAAGATGACCTTCTTACAGTTGGATGAACAATAACATTAGTCTAATTGTTTATTACAATTGATTGCAAGCAGATGAGAACATTAGTCACAAAAATCTAATCCAAAAAGTCTGACAATGCAGTCAGATGGAAATTCCTTTGGAAAGTCAAAGAGTCCCTCACCCAGGAAAATACTTAGAAAATGAGTTTATTGGGAGTGCATAATGCTCTTCAGGTCACAACAGAGAAGCGTTTTGACCAATTGCTGTTTAAACATGACCAGTTCTTTTCATTCCTTAATTTGCCCCAGTACAATGCTGGAATGGGCCTTTCCTTAGAATCCTTGCATTGGGTCTCTGCCTGCCACTGTTCCTTGTGCTCCTCTGGGTTTGAGGAGATAGGATCCTGTGATGGGACTGCAAGCAGCTGTGGAAAGGGTTACTAAAGCTCCTCCACACCTTCAATGTTTCTCTGCACTATCTTGTGGAGCATAGGCAAGTTTTTGTCACATTACCTACCAGTTTATCACTATTACTTCTTAAGCAAGGAAAGAGGGCAATGCCGAGGGAAACAAAGACAATATGGAAGCTAAAGTAATACATCTCTCAGATTTTAGGGTCGTTCAAAATCAGAACTGATTTTCAGGCCTCAGTTTTGGGGGGTTTTTTTCAGCTTTTTTTATCGCTTTCACTACACAATTTTGACAAAGAGTCTGGGTAAAACTGCATAACACTCCCAAGACATGTAGTAACAAGATACATCTACTTTGTAAATAAAGATGTAGTTCAATACAGGAAAACACAAGAAACTTTGATCCTAGGCATCATTAAGGTGAAGTCAGGTCTGGGATCTCAGTTCCATTTAGTTTACTCCTAGTCCTTTGTACTAGACCTTCAGTATCCTCTGGATTTTTATTCAGCTCTCACCTGAGCCACTAAATTTTCATATCCTTATCTGATTTGGCACAAAATGGGATCCTCAGTCCAAAAGTTCTTTAGTCTTTACTGAAACATGACAGCCTATATGAGCACAACTACAAGACATTTTAATGTTCACATTTGTTACACACACACAAAATCTATGACAGTGAGATTTTTTAAATTATCGTTATTGTTGCTGTTGTTTTTGTTGTTCTTGTTCTTGTTCTTGTTCTTGTTGAGAAAAACAAACCACAGAAGGAAGGAACCAAAAAAAAACCCAAAACCAACAATCATATTCTATCTCCCTAGACAAAAAAATGGTTCTTTCAGCAACTCTTGGTCTATCCACCAGATTTCAGAGAAGTGTTTAGGAGGCAAGAACACAATTAAATGCAAAATCCTGAAGCACTGAAACCAAAGCAAAAATGCATAGCTTCTGAATCACTCATTTAATCCACTCTTCTCTTTCCCACAGGAAAAGTATTTCCTTATTTACAGGAAGAGATAAGGAAAGGGCCAGTGTGAGGTGTTGGTCACACAGTGGTTTGCACTGCAAGGTAGAATGTGTGTATATCCCTTCTCTGGTTTTGGGGAAGGAGAGTTCCAGTTTAGAAGATGGCAATCTCCATGTTGGTCCTCAGATGTTTGTAAATTAGGGGGTTTATACACAATATAAGGTAGAGACAACTCAGCTACTCTGAGAAGCAATTGTCCTGTCTTGTCCTTAGATAAACTGCACAAAGCCAGCAGGTCTCTTATCTCTAACCCTGACCTGAAGGTTCTTACACAGTGTATTCTCTTCTTCATCACTTACAATCACTTCATACTGCTTAATCTCCTGCTGAAATTTAAATTTTTTTTCACAGCAATCAAATATTTTATGGATCTCCTATGAAATGACAATGGAAGGAAAAGAGGAATGACAGTGTATAAACAGAATACAACCACTGAACAGTTAATAAGATCCACCTTGTCATGCAGCACTAAGCTGTTTCTCATGTTGCTTTAGCAGATGAAAGGACTGGTCCTTACTTGATTTAAATCAATGTTCCATTTAATGCAGAAGATCCGTACATGTACACCAAATTAAAATTTTAAAGACATCTGTGGCAAATCAATGCACTAAATCTACCATGATTCTCTGTCCAGTCTTTCAAACATAAATCCATGCCTACCACAAATTTCATTCACCAATTAACTTCTCTGAAGACTGCTGGGTGTAGATAATTTGTGACAATACCACAATACAACTTTAGAATCAGCAGAAGCAAAAAAGGAATAACTGTGGGAGAGTTAATGTATTTCTAGGATACTACTGTGTAACTGCTGAAGTCATTCACTAGTTTGCTAAAGAAACTGCTTATCCATAGCAATGTTTTTACTCTATCAGACTGTAACAGGTCCTCCCAAGCATTAACAGGATTTATTTTTCCTTTAACAAAATACGTTCTAATCTCAAGATCATTGTGGAATTCCTTCACTGCTGGCATCTGTCATGTTTTAACCCCAGCTGGACAAGAGCCACATAGCTACTCACTCATTCCTCCCCCTTCCCCAGTGGAAAGGAAAATCTGAAAGAAAAGTAAAATGCTTAGGTTTAAATAAGAACAGTTTAAGAAGTGACACAAAATATAACACCATCATCATCATCATAACAACAATAAACAACAGCAACCACAAAAGTAGTGATAAAGAGGAATAAACCCCCAAAAAGATAACTGATGTACAATACAATTGCTCATCACTCACTGCCCAGTGACAGATCTCTAGCTCCTGTACAACTCCCCCCAGTTTATACACTGGGCATGATGTTCTATGGCATGGAATATCCCTTTGACGAATTCAGGTCAGCTATCCTGGCTGGACTCCCTTCCAGCTTCTCATTGGTAGAGCACAGGAAACAGCAATCCTAACAGCAACAGACAAATCATTAGTGCTTTATCAACACTATTCTCCTGATGAATCGAAAACACTGCCATTAGGAAAAAAAACTAACCCCCAGACAAAATGAAGACAGTAAGAAACATTTCTGAGCTTATACGCTTTCCACATTCTTTTTCAAATATTCCTGTCATTATGGAGACTGAATAACATAAAGATAAATCACTGTGGCTCACTTTTAGAATGAGCAATCCATAAAGATTCCCACAAGAAGAAAAGCAAATCTGACTGCTAATTACTTTGTAATTTTTTGCTTATCTAGTGTTCAGCTCAGTCTTTCTTTTCCACCACCAGTGACTTCCTAGACTGTGATTGCAGGAACCAGTTCAAAAGGCTGGTACTGCACTAGAGGAAGTCAGTGATACATAGAAACACGGCACTTTGTTAATGCATATTCAGGAACCAACCAAGTACTTCAATTTCAAGCCACAGTGCTTATGTGGCACTTTCTTACAACTGTCATTATCAAAGACTCAGATTGATTCAAACATTTATAATTCATCCAGTAGTGGCTACCAGCAGTTGTGCTAAAACCTGGCCCAAAGACCTGATAGTCAGAGAAGTACACAACCTAGACCCTGGGAGAAAAATTCCACGATTACACCTGTTGAAGGAGTGCCAAAGACCGGACATTTGGCTACCAACACAAGGGAATTCAGTCTCCTTGAGAGCTTGTTTCCATGGGAGTGATGTCCAGGTATTAGAAAGATTAATTGCTTGTCCATAGAATAGTCTTGTCATGCTTTACTGATCACAGACCCAGCAGGAGGTTGGCAGAGCTGGGGGAGAAGGATGAACCATTGAGAGAGGACAAAAAGAATGCAGAATTTATAGAATACAAGGTCACTTGGCAGACCTCCCAAAATAACGAAGTAAAAAAGCCAACATTTCAACTGGGTAAAGGGTAATTCTGGCAAGGGAAAATCATGACCACAGACTCAAGAAACCCACTGACTCCAAGAACAGAAAGACTGAGCAAGCAGACTAATTAGCAAAAGAAGCAAGGGAATAATTTAACCAAGAGAAGACAGAATACTAATTAATAAGAGACTTATGTAACTTGTAACAAATGAACATTAGTGCCTTTGTTTTTTTAAAACATAGAAATGGTAAAAAGTTTTGATTGTCTGTGTGCTGGCTATGTGGGTTTGCTACCCAGAACCTCTTTCTGTGCAGAACAGAAATAAATCAAATACCACAGCTCTGTGCACAGATCACTTCTTGCATTAACAGGTGAAAGAATCCATTTTGGGACAACCATTTTGGTGACCCAAAAGGGAGCTATAAAGCCTTGCCTTGCCTGGATCATCTTGCTGTCCCCAATAAAGGAGAATGAGATCAGATAGGATTTGGACCAGTCTGATTGCAGAGTTCATAAAATCCTCTCCAACATCAAGGTGGTGGAACTCAGGTATTTGAGCAAGGGCAAAAGTGCTGTGAATTTCTGAACTGCTGAGTATCAAATTTCATTTTGTTGTAACTGATCAGTGGGATTCATCCTGGGCTGACCAGTGGGTTGGTATTGAAAACTTCAAGCTCTGTGTAAATTCGATAAGGAGGATTTGGAACAGTGACTATCACAGTACACAACAAAAATAATGTGTGAAAGAGGAGAGGGGTCCTCCTATCTTTGCTGATACAAGGTCAGAGTAGTGTGTAACTAACAACGGGATCAGAACTGGGAAATATATAAATGCCTAGGCTTTAAAATTGTTACACACAAAACTGCATGATGGGAGAGAGTGTTTTTCCTTTCTCTGATGACAAGGAATTGGAGCAGAGAGTAAAAAATTATTTGTATTAAAGGTCTGGACCTAAGGATAAGTAATTGGGCAACTGGATACTGGTAAACTAGTCCACAATTCTACCCGGTAGCCCTTGGGGTTTTATTTTGAAAAAACTGGAGTAAGCTGAGGAAGATCCAATGACTAAAGATGAAATGAATAAATATTGTATGCAGTGGTAGACACCTTATAAATTGGAGAATGGGGAAAAGAGATTTTTTCGGTTTCATCTTGGAGTTGGTGTTTTGTTGCTGACTTAAACTCAATCAGTTTTGGCTTATGTTGATGCTTTTATGACATTGTATAGAGATCCAGGTATTCAGAAAAAGTGTATGTTGGGAGGAGATAAACTGTTGTCATGTACTAAGGAGAAAGAGAAGAAGGCAAAGATCGTGTGTTGCAGAGGGCATGAGGCAGAAAATATGTGAATGTTAGTTCCTTCCTTTTCACACCTGAAAAGGTTCCTACGTCCCCTGCACAAACACATACACACTTTTGGCCTCAATCAATGTGATATTTGTAGGCAGTAAGGGTAATTGAAAAGATGCAAACATTATGATGTTGGAGAATTTTTTACAATTAATTCGGGACCAGGTGAAAATATCAAGGAATCTCCAGGAGACCCTCTAGTTCCAGTAAAACCAGAGAAACAATGGATTTTTTATAAATAGCAGAGCCACAAATTCAGTAACAGCTATCTGTGAGGGCTAAGTAAAGCACTATTTTTGGACAGCTTTATGGCCATTCCTATCACTCAAAGAGTGGACTAAACTGACTAGTGTGTTTCAATATGCTGGGATGTCCCTGTCCTTTGTAGGATAAGATTTATTACGTAAGTCAAATGCTTGAGTCAGAAAGCACTATATATCTCAAAAGAAAAGGCACGGAAGGCTCAAATGTGTTTACTAATGACCCAGACCTCGGAGGAGCAAGAGAGTCAGAAAGAACAGGATTTAAGAGGAATAAACTAAAAAACTGTGGACAAATACCTATTTTACTTGTTTGGATTTAAAAAACGCTTTCTTTTGCATTTCAGTGGATGAGCAGAGCCAGACTCTCTTGCCCACGAGGTGAAAGAACCCACTTTGGGACAACAGGAGGAGGCTTCAGAAGGAGAGTTTTCTTGCTCTGAAATGTAAGGAAATTTCTCTCTTTGGTTTTTTTTTTTTGTTTCTTTTTTTTTTTAATGTAAAAGTAGGCTTTTCTTACCAGATTTAAAAATTGAAGCTGATTCATCAAGTGATGGAATAGAACAAAGCTTCTCTGAACAGTGAACTATCAGAGATTTTGGAGAAAAAGGCATCTGTCATAAGAGTTGTATATATTTACTCTTTTGTCAACATGGTCATAGCAGCATATGCCCCGAGTGAGTCAATGCTTGTGTCAACTAGGTTATTTGGTTAATAAAATTTAAGCCATTCCCCAAACAGAACAATTTATCCTACTAAAAAGCTATTTGTTCTGAAATCAATAAAATTACATCTTGCTTTGAGCACATATCTGTTAGCTTGGGATGTGATTGTTTTTCACTGTCTTTGCCAACTTCAGCACAAAAGTAAAATTCCTCAAGCAGGACTGCCTGTTCCAGTAAGAATGTGAGAAGATGAAATGCTCTTACCAGCTTCTAACCTGCTAATCTGCCAATATACTATGAATCACTAGATTGACTGATTTACTCATTTTTCAATTAAGCACAGTCAAAGCAGAAATGAGCAAAACCTTTCCAACTGTGTGAAACTGAAATAAACCTTGGCATGACCCTAGCTGATAGAAAGAGCAACACCCACACTGTGAGTAATACTCTCGTCAAGCAGATGAAATAAATTCAGAGATGTGAAAGAGAAGCATGGCAGCAAGACAAGCCTACCAAGAAACTGCAAGCTTCCAGATCTGCAAAAAGGAAAGGAAAATAGTGCTGACTGCTTCACCATCACTACCATCATGGTTCAGAGAAGTTTACTGCAAATTTGCATTATACTGGCATTGTACATCAAAATCTCACATTCAGTTTGTCTTTTCCAAGGAACCAAAGTGAACTACCATATCATGAACTTTCTGTGGAAAATGGGTGGCTATTTTCCTCAGCAATGCCCCAGCGAAACAACTGATTTCAGATTCCCCATGGAGATTACGAAGGTCACTCAGAAGAACATCATAAGGATCATCTACGAGTTCCTTCAACAGATCTTCCAATTATTTAGCAAAAATCTACCTGTTGATGTTTGGAATACAAGCAAGATTGAGAAATTTCAAAATGAAATTTATCATCAAATTGAAGAACTGGAGATATGTTTGTCAGAAGAACAATCAAAAGCAAGAAACAGTTTTCAAACGTGGATCCTAAAAAGCTCAACATACAGCATAAAAAAGTACTTTCAAAGAATCACCAATTTCCTAAAAGATAAGCAATACAGCCATTGTTCCTGGGAAGCTGTTCAAGTGGAATTGAGAAAAAGTAATATAATTCTTGACAGTCTTTTGAAAAAAAAACCTACAAAAGAGGTAATATCTATGTTTTGTTTCTTTTTAATAATATAATATTTTTCACCTTCTTGATAGATTTTTCATTTCTATATTTTAATAATTTTCAAATTGGCAGCTGGGGCTTATTTTTTAAAAAAAAACATTCAGTGCTCTAAGTTAAACATTTAATGTAAACAAAGAAAAGGGCACTTGGTATCAATGCTTCTGTAGAAGATAAAGTCTTTAAAAATACAAGTGGATATTTGTCCTGCATTGTCTCTTTGCACTATCAAAAAAGATTTTGTCATCTTTCCACATAAAGTAACAGTTGTTTTATAACCTGAAAAATTTACATGCAGACACTGCATAGATTTTATTTTTACATTACTTCACTAATTCAGGAAAAAAGTACAAGATGTAGACATCCATAAGGAAGACAGACCATAATGTAGTCTCATACATTATGAAGATCTTAAATTACAAAACTGAAGAGAATTTAAGAAGACCAAGACATCATCAAACTCAAAAAATAATGACAGGCAGTCCTCCCAAACAAGAAAAGTCAATTACCAGCTTTGATCCTTATTTTGCAAGTATAATTGTCTCCATAGCCTATGGAGATATATTTATATCTATTTCTCTCTATATATATATGAAATACATATTTATATATATATATATATATTATATACAGAGATAGAGTTATCTTTACCTTTCTATACAACATGTTGAGTAACTACAACATAGATTTTCAGGACATATTGATTCACAACACTATGTAAAAATACATATGCTTTCAATGTTCTCAAGTTCATAAGAAGACAAAATTAATCTGAAAAAGACTACTGTATTAACACAGATATTAACAAATTTCTTCCATTCCTCTCCCATCTTTCCTTCCTTCATTCAGGCAGAACCGAGCAGTACTTGACGAAGCTAACACTTTCATCAGTTTAACTGTTACCTGTACACTTTCAATACCCTATGGTCTCTGTATCACACACTATACATTAGAAAAGTTGATGATTTCTGGCATGGATTTTTTCCACCATTCCATATTTCATACATCTTCAAGCCTATTTAATTCCTTATATATTTTTATCATAAATGGAATGTGTCAAACTGGAATGTAAAAAAGAAAAAAGTTTAAATAATTCTGTGACTTTTGGAACTGGAGAAAAAAAGGGGATTATTTTGACAAAAATTCAGGTTACCATTACTGGAGGACAGAATCTCTACATTTTGCTAAGAGGTTTGGGGGCTGGGCTATAACTTAGGTTGCCTTCCTTTTCTTTACTCAAATGAAACATATCTTAAAATCCCTTCCCATTTTGGGGAAAAAGAAAAAACAAAACAAAAAAACCCCAACTTATTCTGCATGCAGCTTTTAAAATGGATTAGTATAATTCCTCATTTCAGGAATGCAACAAGAGGGTATTTACAGCTGCCTAATTTTAGGCATCCAAATTAGACACTGGACTAGGGAGATCAGGCCCACTTACAGGCTCCTGCTTTATAGAGACAGGCAGGAAGAAATGAGTTTCAGACTCCTGATTATAATTCTGATTTCAATCACCAACAGAAGAGCTGAGTTCTTAACTGGTTGGATAAGGAACATAAGACCAGTTTGCCACACAGATAATATGACATTTCTAACTTCATTAGCCAGTCTGTTTTATTAATTTAAACACTTGGCAACTACATTGACAGAAGAAATGTTTGATGTCTGCAAAATATGTTCAAGTACACTTATCCTGATTTTTTTTTCTTTTGCTGCTTTTAATGTGTGGTTACTGTGGGGAATTAACATAAACAAGTTTTGGATACCAAGCTCAAGGAAGTTGATTAACTGAAGGCCATGACCTTGACGTATTCCTATACATAATGTATCAATGTTGTATCAATGCACCCATATTTATATTCTACTTTCTTTGCTCTGTTCTGCACTCTGATTCCAGTCTCTAAAAAGCCAAGAGTCAGCACAGGTTTCAGCAGATATGACTGGTAACAACCTTGCACAGCCTACTGGATTCTAACTGGATTCTATCAGCTCTTCATGGGATCAGAGAATGTTTTGGTTAGGCAAAGGCAGCACCATGACCTAAAAAATACGCCCATCCCTGGACGACGTGGAAACATTCACTTCATCTGCTCTTCTGAGGAGGTACTTCCATGGATATAAAACAGATGTACCTATTAACTCATCCATTTGTCAATGTCGATTGCGACTCACATTCCCAAGATGCAACTGGGTTGGGGTTTTTTGAAAGGGGGAAACAGAGACCTCATTAGATAATAATCTGGGGTATCCAGGTCAGCTTACCTAACTGATATCAGCTAAGCATTTATATGGAACACAGCTGTTTAAGAACTGCCTATGTTAGCCCTCTGTAATAAATAAATAATTCAATCTGTGCTTTTACAAGTTAAAGGTAACTGTATCTTATAGAAGAAAAATGAAGTAATTGTAACACATTTCTCACAATGTTCACATTTCTCACCTGGAACTCAGTCTTAACCATCTGCAGGAAACAATATGTAACTTTCTACTCCTGTGGAAAGTTGCATTTTCTGAAACTGCTTATGGTCTTGTACTATTTGAAGTCAAATAACTAAGTCTTGATCTTTTTTTCTTTATATGAGTACTTAAAAATTAAGTATTGAATGTTTCTATGAAAAAATCTAGACTACTGTTGTTACATATAACTCTTGCAATTAAACTTTTTGTAACTTTTCATCACTGATGTAACTGAAGAGCAAAAGAAACAAAACTACATCTGTTAGTTCCAGTAGTTTTAGTGTATTGGCTTTGATATATACCTGTGGATAGACACCACTTCAATGTCTACCTGAATCCAGCACTCTAATATCCTAATACCATGCCAGTGGGTACATGAACAAAGGTGGGGGCGGGAGGGATGGGGGGAGGGCGGGAAGACACTAAAATAGGAAAGTGAAAATAGCATTCTGTGATTCCTAGAATTAGCAACAATTTTAAATACAGTTACAATTTCTCTAAGAAGTAAAACTGGCCACATTTAAAGATCCCCATGATTATTTTCTTTTTCCTGATTAAAAGAAGAAACAGTGAAAATTCATATTCTTCAACTCTGCCAAGGTAAAGAGCTGAAGTAAGGAATGAATGACCAAAGGGCAAGAAATCAGCCCCCAGTCACACTTTTCCAGTTTTAGCACGCTGGAAGTACCACTCAGCCGAGGCCTGGTATCAGGGCTCCAGAAGCTGCTTTAAACACCTGTTCAGCACTCTCTCCAGTTGCTGATTCAGAGACTGCACTCTTCTAGAGGTTAGAATTTGCTTTAAAACTTCAGAGCAGAATAATCATTTCCCCCCGCCTCCATACCCAAATGGTAGTAAGTGTTAAATCACAAAAACAAAAATCTAAAACTAATGTTCACTACAGTGGAAAGAGTAATTTTCAGGCAGAAGTGGTCATCTACTACCAACCACCTGGATATACTGCATGCTACTACCCACAGAATTTACTAAATTCTTTCTGGATTAAAAACCTACATCTTTTATCAGCATAAGGGTATGTTGAATCTTCAAAATAAAGAATAAAAAAAATAATTTTTAATTTGATTGTATTGGTGTGGTGAACAAAGGCCCTAAACAGCAGAAGTAGCATGTCTTAAACTAAAACTGATGACAGATTTCTGAGATCAAACAGATCTTGGAAATGCTTGGCCAAAGAGCCCCCTGCTCTTAAAAAGCGTGTTCCCATTAAGCTGCTTGATTAGGCTAAGGCCCTTTTTATCTTTCCAGGGTAAATCAAACAACACTGATGGTTCACAAGACAGGATGACCCGGTTTTACATCCTTTCTTCTTCCTTTTCCCTCTTTTCCCTTACATCCTTGTCTGGCTTAAATAGCTGTTGAACATTTTCCTGAGCCCATCAGAAAAAAATTATCCAAGATACCCCCAAAAATAAAATCCATACTTTTGTTCAAAGGTAAAGATTTAAAATCAGGGAAGAACACCCACTGCATATGAGAATCAGCCCAAAAGAGAAAGGGGAGTGTGGCAGCAAGACTGGGTAACAAAAACAGTGAGCAAAACCTCCTCTGCTTTTCTTGTCTGGTCCAAATGCCTTTAAAAGGACCTCCCAGTTACTCTGTGTATAACTGGTCTTCAGCCATACCTGCAGTTCCTTTGCAAGTATTTCTCCTTTAATATACTTATATGCTAATTACTCATCACCAGAACACCTCAGTGGAATAGTACAGTGTAATTTCTCCAGAAATAAATTTACTTCTACAGCACTTAGCTTAAAATTCCAGTTACATATTACTCATTTTAGGTTTCTCTCTCTGTCTTATCTGGACAGTCCTTGCCTAAGTCCCCAGCTCAGAAGAAGCTCACAAGACACTCATCTATCTGTCAAAGGCACAGAAGCATCCTGAGATAATACCCTAAAACAGAAGAATGAAAATAACATTGTGTTTTGTCTAAAAAAATTCCATCTGAAATCTCAGTTTACCTAACTAGTGATAAAGACTAAATATTAAAAAATGATGAGGACCATGTTTTTCCTGTAACATTTTTAAACAACTGCTGTTCCAAACAATTCTGTGATTCTTGTTCTCAGGGCACTTGGACCTCTCTGCTTCTCTCAGTTTCTGTCCCAAAACTCAAGCACCTTCCCCTGGTATCTAACGATGGCAAGTACTTTGCTGGCAGTTAATAAAGTATATTTTTCAATAGAGAAACACCAGCAAAGAAACCAATCTGGTCCAGTCCCAAGTCTCACATCACTCATTAATGCGCTCTAAGCAGCACCAGCTACTACACCAACACAACAGAAAACTGCATAAAATCATCATTGCAAGAGGCTTGATGCCAAGCAACATCATGCTATTCTGCACCCACCTCCTTTTCTCTTCAGCACTTTCTGGAATTCAGTACTGCTTGACTGTACTCTACTTTGTACTCCTTTTTTTTTTCTTTCTACCCTGCAGCCTTCTTTCAGATGTGCATATTGTTTATTAAAAAAAACCACCAGTTTCCTCCTTCTGGTGTTTTTCTGGTTTGTTTTTTTGTTATGTTTGGTTTTTTTTGTTGTTGTTGGGTTTTTTGTTTTGTTTTTGTGTATTCCAGGAATGCTCTTTTCTGTGCCCCATGGAGTACAACCATCACAATTATCAGTCCACTCAGAGAAGTCTGTAAATCTTGAATAGCATACTTTTCTGTGGAAAAGAGGGAGACAGGCTCTCCTCTGCCAACTGCAGTGCAACCAGCCCATAAAATCTCGAGTTAGGTATATCCAGAAGATTGTCTCACAAATACTCTCATTAAATACAAATTATATCTGTGTGTAAAATACAACTAAAGGCATGGAGAATAGAAGCAATCCTGTTGCATAATTAAGAAACCGCTGAAATATAAGCAGGGGAGGATCCTCAAACACCTTTATCCTTTTAACAATCATACAGCTATTCAATCACAACATTTTATGAAAGTTATCCACAACCAGTCCCAGAACAGGCTGATTTGCCCATCAAATGGGAGCAAGAAGGACTCTACATCTTCAAATGCCAGCTGGCAGGAGTCTTGCCACAAGATACATGATCTGCAGGGACAATCAGCTTCAACCAGGACCCTCCAGGAGCTTCTGCCTGCGCTTACACTGCAGTTCTTCTCTTTTAAGCCGACAGAGGGTACCTCTAGGGCGTGCGAGTCCTTTCACCGGCAATTACTCATTTCTCTACCACAAGCCCTGGGTCAGCCTCTGAGAGGCCAGCTGTCAGGCTGTCACTGCAAAGGCTAGCAGGGTTTTCAAACACTGTGTTCCACTAGGGAACAAGGAGTTTAACACAAACCATTTTTCCGTGAGCAACCTTGCAAAGTGAAAGCAAAATCCCTGAGCATCCTGAGCCTGTGACTCCACAGCTAACAAACCTGGCAGATCAGCTGCACGGCAGGTTTCTTGAGGCACTAACTTCGCCCACAGAATTAAAGAAAGTGCAGCAAAATTGCCATTTTCAAGAGGCTGTTTACCACGGAAGACGACAAGCTCCCGGCTGAGTCTTCCATCCCTTCGCCCAACGTGGTTACCGCGGGAGCAGCACGCAGGGCTCCGGACCTCGCCTCCCTGCGCCAGAGCTCGGTGCAGAGCGGCGGCGGCAGCTCTGCCCCCA
>JAHLSL010013290.1:859732-875808 GCA_025920805.1 Petroica traversi | reverse complement strand
CCCGGGCCCAGCGCCCCGCGGCGCCAGCGGGCATTGCCGGGATGCAATGCACTGCCCTGATCCAACTCACTGCCCTGCCCCGACACACTGCCCTGCCCCGACACACTGCCCTGATCCAGGGCATTCAGTCCTGCCCCAGCATACACGGCCATGCCTGAGGGTCAGCCAGCACCCCACAGATTCCCAGAGCATCCAGAGCTGGGCAGGACCCTTGAGGATCATGAAGTCCAACTCCCTGTCCTGCACAGGATGTCCCCAAGAGTCACATCATGTACCTCAGTGCTTTGTCCAAATGCTTCTGTCAGGCTTGGTGCTGTGACCACTTCCTTGGGGTACCTGTTACAGTTCCCAACCACCCTCTGAGTGAAGAACCTAATCTTACATCCAGCCTAAACCTGCCCTGACACAACTCCAGGCCATTCCCTCAGGTTCTGTCACTGCTCACCACAGAAGAGATCAGTGCCTGCCCCTCCTCTGCCTGCAGAAGGAAGTTGTAACTGCAGTGAGGTTTCCCCTCAGTCTCCTCTTCTTCAGGCTGGACAGACCAAGTGACCTCAGCCTCTTCTCATACAGCTTCACCTCAAGGCCCTTCACCATCTTTGTGACCCTCCTGCACACCCTCTCTGATGGATCTATAGCTTCTATCATGGTTCCCAAAACTGCATACTGGACTCAAGAGGAAGCTGCCCCAGAGCGGAGCGGAGCTGGGCAATTACTTCCCACAGCTTCTGGGAAGAGGCATAATCCCATGCCATACTGGTGCAGAGTTGGGGGAAAACTTCAGTTTAGGTAACAAACGTGAAACTTTGACCAGTCATGAAGCCTGTAGCAATAGCAGGAAAACCTTGGCCTCATGACCCTCTTTCACAGAGCTCCTTGCACACACAATGCTCTTGAGGAGTTTGTCCTCCATATCAATATCCCAGATGATGTGGTAGTCATCAGCACAGACCATGGACCACAGTTCCTTATCTCAGGGTTGCTGGATAGAATAAATAACTGTATCCATGTTACTGTTTTACCAGGTAATGAGATTTTCAATTTATCTAACCCATGGCATTTATGGGAGTAGGTTGATACACAACCATATGTACAGCATTACCCACCTTCGCAGTTACACTGAATTGATTGTCTCAGTAGGAAAAAAATCCAACAATAACACACATTCTCCCAGCTGACTATATATATACATACACAGCCTGGACAAAAAGTTCTTTCTTTTTCATGCCTACAGAGATTTCTTACACCTTCTCATCTGACCCATCTTTTCCACAGACAAAAAAGTGGCAGGAGGTGGGAGGGAAGAGAGAGAATAACAGCAGAGACCCATTTCACTGACACCCAACTAAAAATAAGGTGATTATATGCCAAACTCTCTGTTCTTAAGTGAAAAAATTTCAAACCTAAGAGCAAGGCTGGATGAGTTTGGAAAATCCTGGTTTCCCTAAGTGAATAAAACTGAATTTCCCCTTTTCAAGCAGCAGAGACCCACAAGAGTACTGCCTGACAAAGATGCAAGACAATCATACAAAACTGAATATGTTCTGTGAACAAGAGCATCATGGCAAACAATGACAAACAACTGCCCTCTTTACAAGTTCACAGAAATAGCAGAAAATCAACAAGGTTTGCTGAAGAATACTGTGCTTCATTTTGCACTATGAAAGGCAAAGAAGGTGGCCTCTTGCCCTGGTATGGATCCCAATTTTACTGTCAAAGAATGGCCCAAATTCTATCTCTCTTCAAACTGGAGATGAAGCAAGGCAGCAGCTTCCATGTGGCAGAATCAAAGCAGAACCTCAATTCGCCCTAGGGAAGAACCAAATCTGTGGCCTCTTAGGTGAGAGCTTGGATAAGGAATTCCTGACTGCCAAACCAGAGAATAAGGAGTTACTGACTGCCAAACTAGGGAACAAGGAGTTTAACACAAACAATTTTTCCGTGAGCAACCTTGCAAAGTGAATGGTACCTAAGAAGCTACCAGCATGTTGTGACTGGGGCAGGAGATTGGTTTGTTTGGAAGGAAATACTCTGTTGAGACTGATTAACTTCTATTTCCAAACACTTGCAAATAAAGATAATAGAAATAACCCTTGCACCTTCACAAACACTGTAAGAAAAGCCTGAAAATTGACCCCTTTTGAAACAATTTTCTAGTTTTTGTGAGGCAGCCATTAGATGTTTCTCACAAAGATATCTGAACAAATAGCAGTAGAAATAATATTTTTTTCTGATAGCAGAAATATTTAAGCAGGTCTGGTAGAACTGCTTTTTTGTATCATTACCCATTTCCTGCTTTCAGGCAGTGAGTCCATTCTTTTTTCTGCCCTGCAGCCAGGTTTGACACTGACATTACTGTGGTCTGTATCTCTGTACAAAATTAAAGACAATAAAACATGCATACAGGGAATTTGTGGGATCACAGCCGAAGAAGGAATAGGCTAAAAACGAGAAATTGTCAAATGCCAAACCCAAAATTCCCTAAGGTATTTGGAAAGACCTAAACATAGTACTAGGACAATGCCAGGTCAAAAACCAGTGTCAGAGTAAAATAGTTTTCAGACAAGCTCCCTGTTAAAACACCTGGACAACCAAAACAAGTTTCTCTCTTCCCATTATCCCTAAAAGTTTAAAGTTTGCATCCCTCTAAATGCTCCATGGAAAGATGTTTCAAAAATGCAGTAGGTGTAGTTGACAAGATCCATTTGGGTATATACATTCAAGCAGGGACAGACAGTGCCTTTGAGGACAGCATTTTCTTTCCTGTTATTTATAATCATTAAAGCATATCAAGAACCTGCCAGCTTTGCTTAGGAAGAACCTATTTTTGGTGGCAGAAGAAGAGGCCAGAAAGGACAAACTGCAGACACAATTATTTTCCTGAACTTCAATCCCCAAACCCTTTATTTTCTAACCATCACAAATTACTAGAGTGCTTAAAAGTACATCAAGGACAGCTGACTTTCTGAACAGAAGGATGCCTGCCTCTCCCTTCTCTGTAGTCATGTTGCACTCTGGATCATTGCCATGGCTACATTCAGCAGCAATCTTGATGGAAGTTGCTCCTTTGCTGCTGGGAGAGAAGCCAGAAACCAGGACTGTGAACACAATCAGTCACTTTCCTTCAGCTGAATTTACCCAGGAATCGATTCAGTCATCTATGCCCTATTATTCTAAGCTCATGCAGCAAAGGTGTTAAAGTCAAGGCTTTTTCCTCTTCCTACCATACCAAATACACAGCTCTAAGAGAGAGAGAGAAAAAAAAAGAAGAAGAAGAAGAAAAGGAGGTCTTCATATTAATTGTCAGTACAATCAAACTGAAATGCAGTTTAATTTGGCATCAAATGGTTGAGGACTGCTTAGTCTCTGCCACTGTTGGGAATTCAGGATGGAGAATTACACAGATCAGACAAATCATGTTGGTACAAACAATTAGGACTAGCAGGAAAAACATGTTGTGATGTTGCTGTTTGATGGTAAGTGTGCTTTGATGCTCTGAAAGGACAAAAATTTTGTAAGTAGAGCTTACAAGGGTTTTTTCTTGACATTCTTCTCTGCCTGTTTTTTGTATTGTTGTGGGGTCTGATGCCTGATAGGACTAAATTTACATTTTCTCCTTGGTAGATCACCAACTAATCTTATAAAAATGGCTAGCAAAATCAAAGTTGATTTGGGACAATGGGAAGATTACAAACATGTATGTAAAGACACTATCATAAACTCTGTTTTCTTGAGAAAGCAGGATAAAATTAGAGCCTGCCTCATCTTCCATCCTTTTTCAAGTGGCCAGCTTATGGTTTTGATTTGAGTCTACAAGAAATTGCTGTGGCTTTGTTAAACCCTATTTAAACCTTAAGATATTTTTTACTACAAGCTTTAAAGTACAGAATTTTTACTCCATTATACAACAATCTTACTGGTCTCATTTTATGTCAAAGCCCTGAATCAGCTGTTTTGGTCCAGGTTGGCCTCTGCCTGTTGCAATGCCCACCTGGACTCAGGCAGGGCCAGATACACAGCACAAAGCACACAGCAATGGTCAGAAGGCATTTACTACCTCAGCCCTCTAGGTACCCTTTGTGTCTGTAGAGGAGATCTTTTATGTTCATCTTAAAGAGAGTTTTCCTTTCTCATCACCAGAATGACTTAGCTTCCCTGTATTATTTGTAAAAAAGTGATAAATGTAAAAAATTGAAAGCAGACAAAAAATTCAACACAACAGAAAATCAATCAATGAACTTCTAAATAGGTTCAAGCCACAATGTATGCAAATCTAAATATACTTTCTGTAGGATTTTACCCCCCTACACTCCTTTCAGTTGGTAACCCAGGGGGTACTTCACATCAGTATCCATCACAATTGACTCACGATTTTAACAGCTCTTCACTGATCACAGTGATGTACATGCTGTACATGGTACTGAGGATGAAGTTCTGACTTAAATCCACCTTTCTATACAATGAAGGCCTGTTGTCATAAAGACATATTCAACACAGGAGTGCTCTTTCACACCATACTATATCCTTCACACCATACTATATCCTTCTCACCATACTATATCCTTGAAATTCCTATGTGTGGCACAGATCCAGCACAGTTGCAGCTCAGACAGTTCTGGAAACATGCAGTGATGACCAGCCCATCAAGGCATGAAAGGCAGTCAGCTGGGCTGCCAACAGCTGTGGCTGCACTGCTGGTGAGTGCTGAAGGCAAGATGATGCTGGTGCTGCTGAAGGACTGTCTGAAGGAGAGTTACAAAAGAACTGTTCACTTGGGAGAACAGTTACCACCACAATATGGCACGCACCTGCTGCAAAAACATAAGTCTCTTCTACACATCCATTACTAGCTATATTTCTAGTCCCTAGAAACCCTCTAGGGATGACCAGAACACTTAGGCCCATAAGTGTGGTCTCCACCTTCCATTCATTTGGGACAAATAGACAATTTACCTTCCCTACCATGCACATGTGATTGCAGATAAACTGTTTCTTTCCTATGCAGAATTTTCTCTTCTTCCTTCCTTCCTTCCTTCCTTCCTTCCTTCCTTCCTTCCTTCCTTCCTTCCTTCCGCCACTTCCGCCACTTCCGCCACTTCCGCCACTTCCGCCACTTCCGCCACTTCCGCCACTTCCTTCCGCCACTTCCTTCCTTCCTTCCTTCCGCCACTTCCTTCCGCCACTTCCTTCCTTCCTTCCGCCACTTCCTTCCGCCACTTCCTTCCTTCCTTCCGCCACTTCCTTCCGCCACTTCCTTCCTCCACTTCCTTCCTTCCGCCACTTCCGCCACTTCCTCCACTTCCTTCCGCCACTTCCTTCCGCCACTTCCTTCCTTCCTTCCTCCACTTCCTTCCTTCCTTCCTTCTTTCTTTCCCTCCCTCCCTCCTTCCCTCCCTTCCTCCCTTCCTCCTTGCCTCTCTGTCTCTCTTCCTCTCTCTCTCTCTCTTTCTCTCTCTCTCTCTCTCTCTCTCTTTCTCTCTGTCTCTTTCTTCTCTCTCTTTCTTCTCTCTCTTTTTCTTTCTTGCTTTCTTCTCTCTCTTTCTTGCTTTCTTTCTTCTTTCTTTTTCTTACTTCTCTCTCTTTTTCTCTCTCTTTCATTCTTTTTTTCTTATCTAATGTATTTACATAAGGTGTAAGTATTCTTAATAGAAAGTCTAAGTTCTCTATTCCAAAGTCCCTGTGTCACATGTCACTGCATATTGTTCTGGTTTATTGTGTGGTTTTTTGGTGGGTTTTTTTTTGGTTTTTTTTTTTTGTAATATGCAGATCATACACCGAAGTTGTTGGCATAAAACACAAATATTATAGCAGTAAGTCTTCTTTCTGTTACATTTAGGAACGGTGCCACCGTCCTGATTTTTTACTCATTCCAAAGGAACAAAACATGGAAATCTCTCACTGATATACCTGGTAAAAGAACATGTTGATTAGGGGAGATTTCAAATAGTGTCCTTGCTATCATAAGTAAACACAGAATCAGCCTTTTCCTATATTTATTAAATTTTAGGGGGGACTGTGTCCGGGTTTTTTTAATTTGTTTTTTGTTTTGGGGGTTTTTTGTGTGTCTGCTTTAATTTGTTTGTGGATTTGGGTTTTTTGTTTTGGTCTGGGTTTTTTTTAAATTTGAAAATTTTTTTCTGCAATTTGGAGGTGTTTCAGTATACACAATATGGTGGCAAGCAACAGCAATGAATATCATGTTATAAGAAGCACTGTAAGACTGGTTTTGTCATTCTTTTGGGTGACTTATGCAGCATCTATGAACAGCTCCTGTATAATGGCTACTCCTTACAACCAGACTTCATCATTCACAGAACTGCCAAGAGGCAGGTCATGAGGAGGGAAAGTTCAAGAATTCTGAATAAAGCCATTGGATGGCCCCACAACAGCTTTATTAGGTTTGGAATCCTTTTTTTGTTGATGTTGGCCAGAGATTACGATGATCCTGTCAAAAACCTATTTTTTGGTTCAGTGATTCAGAAAGATAGCTATTTCCTCTGCTGATAGCCCTGATAATTATAGTTGCCCATAGAAAAATTAATTTCCAGCAACTGAATGGCATCAGCAAGAACATTTGGTGGCCTCGTATGTGGTGCCAGAGGCCTAGGCACGTTTTGCTGCACGTGTGGCATTGATTGCCTGCCTTATTCCAGCTCTGCCTTGAAAACTCATAATGGGTCTGGGCTGCAAATATGGTGAGGAGAGATGAAAAACATTTATCCAAGATCTGACACTGGCACTAATCCGTGAATTGGGTGGTCAGAGGCACTTATCGCTGTCAAGACCCAAAGCAGTGTCTCATGGAAGGAGTTGTGTTTTGTTGGAAAAGCAAGTGAATGCCAGTGGACGAAATTTGCTAGTGGTTTCATGAGTGAAAGAGAAACCCTGCTGAGGTCAAAAGACTGGCATGAATCATCTTATTTCCCTTGCTACCTGTCTCTGCTCATCCGTTGGATATTCTCACGGTTTTCTGTGGCTGAAAACTAAAGGAGAGAAGCAGAGACTTGCATTTCTACAGTAATGAAATCTCTTTGATGTTTGCCAAGCAGTGTGAGTGATGCTAAAATTAAGAACAAAACATCTAGGAGTACCTAGAGGGAAAAGACAACTTGTGTCCAAATTTGTAGCCTTGCTTTTGCATTAAGATAACTTTCTTAGAACTCTCCAAAGCAAAATATAACCCCTCTGCTGGCAATAAGTATCACCCTTCAGATTCTATAATGAAGTACATGGAAACAGTTTTACCCAATTTTAGCAGCATGAACTAGGAAAATCTGCTTCCAGGATGAAAGGATCATATGTTTTATATGAAGGTGACCAAGAGTGGAACTCAGTGCCCTTTGTCCCTCTGAGATTAGAGAATTGTTTGCCATTCCTACCTGCAAAAAGTAAACAGCAAAATCCAGTCATTGTTTCCTCTGACTCAAACACTGCTGAAGGTTTCTCTCAGGACAATGGTTATATTCAAAATGCTCTTAGAACTTACTTCTATTATACTGCTCTTATAATGACAATATCTCTTAAGGACTTTTTTCCCCAAAAATGTGTGGATCAGAAAGTGCTATAATCTTAGTGCATTTTGACAAAACATAAGTCCCCTTCTTATAGTTTTTGGGGATTTGTTGATTTGGTTAGGTTTGATTTGGTTTGGTGGGGGTTTCTTTGGGTTAGTTTTTTTTTGTTTTTTTTTTTTAAAATCTTTGCTTCCTCTCTCCTATCAGCAGCAGAAAGAATGCTTTGCTGGAACTAAAGCCAGAATTTTATCTCCTCCTGGGATTGCTATAACAGTAATGTAACATGAAGGGGCCTAGGACTCTGTCAGGTTCACAAAGCACACACCGTTTCAGTTTCTGGCTCCACTAAGAGCTATTTGATGAAGGATTTTGTTTTCAACCACTCAAGGCACATTACAGAAAAGGCACGGCCAAAACCAGTTTTCCCCAAAGACTCCATATAGTTGAAGGATATATCTCCAACAGGTAAAAATCATTATAACCTTAGAGCACCAGGCAGGACAGCCTGGATGCTTGGTCGGCCTGAAAATGTCAGCTGAACTAATGAGCCCTGCAGAGTGGAACCCTCTCCTTCAACCCTTGCAAGGGGACACCAATGCACAGCAACCTCTTCAGGACAGGAAGCAAAGAGATCTCCAGGTTTCATCAAGTATCAAACAAGCTGATATTCTCACCTAGGCCCAGCTTACTCACCAGCATTTGCTACAGTAGGAAACAAATAAGAGAAATGTTCTGTTTAACATAGGACACACAGAGGTGAAAGGAAGACATAGCCACAATGCTATGGAGAAGCGAGAGGAGTGTCACCCAGAATCCAGCCTGGCTCCTTGCTGGTGTACCAGAGGTACTTGAAATACACTGCTAACTAGATCTGCCTACAATTTTTCTCCTGATCTATTTCCCCCTCTAGTCTTAGAAACCCCACATGGAACTTCTCCTGCGTAAAGCTACCATGATCCCTCCTCCATCTGTGCTTAGAGCAGATCACCAAAGGATCATCTGCAGAGTCCTGCAAACTTCCCTCTTCACGCCAGTTCCCAGAAATCCCACTATTTATCAGAGAAGCTATATCCATTTTTGAACACACTCTGAATTATTTTTCATGGAAGATCCATTCAGTCCATGTTGTAGTAGTTTGGCCTGCCATTATGGGCAAATATCTTAGGAAAGGAATAAATATATGAAAATAGTGCAGAATTTCACTACTCTTTAAATATTTCAATAACATTTTGAAGGGAAACCCACCATGAACCAATGTCTGCCATGCTTTGTCACTAAATACTTGAAAATATGCAGAGGGTAGGGAAGAGTTTATGATGTCTCTTGCATGACAGGTTGTGAATGACACATCAGAACAGTTCGGGTATGAACATACACTTTAAAATATACCCCTCCCCCCATGAAAAATATTTTTGCTTAGCACTTAACCTTACCTGTTAAGGGTTGACAAAGTATTTTAACACCTTCCAGAAAGATGTACCTGCAACTGGAGAAGCTGTGGTTTAACATTTTTTCATATTCTGGCTGGTCTATTCCCTATCTAGCCTTAATCTATCCTTCTATTTAATGGCATCATTTGGATACCAAAACTAATTTGGAACCTGGTAGGTCACTTAAGTGGGACTTTGTAACAGGAGAGCATTACACTGCTGCTCAGACAGCTGCACTGGCTGCCTGAAGTCCCCAAGGAAAATAAAAAGCTTTCAAGGCCCTAATTGTTTTGGATCTGGTTATTTTATGATCAGAAGAGGCACTCAACATTGAGAAGCCTTGATATAGATGAGAAGTGGATGGCAAGAGCACTTGAATATTCAGATCTGTTCATGCCCACATTGAACTCCCACACGTGTTATTAAAGCCTATTTTCCAGTCTGACGACTGGGACAGGGAAGGCTTGCAGAAGCTTTTTGCAGCATATAATTAGTTTAGGAGCGCAGTGCAATAGCATCAGCTGGAAGAATATATAGATGATGAAATCCTGTAATTTTGAATGTTATTATTAATTAGGAAGATTATACAGTCCTTGGAAAGGCATTTCTGCTGTTTACATCTAAAACATACCTAAATAAAATGTACTTTCAGAAGTTATTCTTTGAAGACTCCACAAATCCAGAATACTAAAATAAATTTGGATTCAGAATATTATGACAAGACAGATCATGGATCTCAATATCATGTGTTTCTCTTAAAAAAAAAAAAAAAAGTTACTTAATTTGCTCTCTTATCTAAAGATAACCCTACTGTCTTCCATACAAGGACAGTTGTGTTACATGCCAAAGCATGGGCAAAGTATTGATTCAGTGGAAGTCATGCACTTGCTTGAACAGCTCATGAGATGAGTGATCTGATGTCCCCAAGAAGAGCTCAGACCCATACCTACTGCAAAGGGAGAAGAAAATATTGAAGCTCTTTCTTTACCTACCACCTGGTTCTTTCCTTGGCCCTGGAGGCTGCATCCTCAGTGCACTTCAGTTTTCAGCAGGGATGAGTTGACTAATCTTATCTGCACTGGCTACCATGGCAGAGCAATTTTTTTCTCTCTGCACTGTTTCACTGAGGGGATTTGTAGGAACATCTTGATGAACACAATAACTCTTCATTCATGTGCAGCAATATCACCTCGGTCCTTCAAGTTTTGCAATGTTATTCCAACCACAGCAATTGAAGGAAAGTCAAGAGCTCAGAACTGCCTTTAAAAAAGTGTACAAGATATTCTTCATAAACTAAAGGATTCTGGTAAGTGAAATTTCAAAACACTGTTAAGCCCCAAGGCTAACATTTTTCAAGGTGACTGTTTCTTTCAAACTACACTAAAGACTCACTTGATAACAGAGGCAGATTCATAGTCTAAAATCTCATCTTAAAGTATTACTTCCTTTTCTTAAATTAATATGCTGGCTTCAGTAAGAGTCCCATCACTTAAAGCACCAATTTCTTGACCACTGGTAAAATATGATGTACTTACTCATTAAAGAGGAGATAGCAACACATCTCATCACCTCCCTGAGCTGTGGAAATGTGAATTCATCATAAGATAAAATTGTACATTACAGCGGGTCAAAAAGACTAATGGAAAAGAGTGGGGAATGTATTTCAAAATACAGAACTAGTCTAAACATTCCTGTGGATTATCTGCAGTGGCACAATTTGCCTAGGAAATATAATTCAAAGAGTAGAGGATTCAAATAAATGAAATAAAATGTGCATAAGTAGATGCTGCCTATATGCAGAAATCTTCTTGGTGTAACTCTAGTGGGATTCTACAGCCTGAGCACAAAGCCATGTCCAGACACTTTTATTTGTTTTCAGGATGACTATGTTATGAATATTTATGTAAATGCATTCCCAGATTGCATAAACTAATCAGTGTTTGATATCCAGATGGCCAGAAAACCTTTTACAGTAGTCTAATGGGAAGGACTTCAAATCACACTGAACATAAAAGGAAAATGAAGTATACAACTCGAATTTCAGTTTCCAGTACCTTTTTGCACCTCACCTGAAAAATCTCTGTCCATGCTATTCTGTCCTTGCTGATGGTGCAATACCTATAGAGTAAGATAGAGGCTGCAATAATGCTTTAATTCCTTCTATCCATAAGCATATGACAATCCTTTCAGTCACTGGAATCTCTCAGTTGTCTCTGAGGCAGACTTTATACTCTAGAGGAAAAGATTATAACTGAAGAGAAAAAAAGATCAGTGTGAGCCCTGAAGTGTTCATGTGTTTAAATTCCCTATACATTTTTAATCAGACATACTTGTACTGGGCTCTAACTAAACTAGTGCAAGATGATTCTGTTGCTGTTATCATGGATTACAGTTTTAGATTCCAGTATGTGACCAGTGGTTTTGGTCTCCAAGTTCCATCACAATTCTCAGATTGAGGCATGGTCCCCTGAACCTACCTGAACCTGCTACATTCAAAGAGATGTGTCTTTTTAAGGCAATCAAATCATGCATTCAGTGAGATCTTCTTATCCAGTGAAGACCTTGACATAGGCTAGCTCATGACAAAACATTCTTTCCAGGTATCTCCTAAGTAAAGAGCCAGGAGAGATATGTGAACCACCCTGAAAGTGATGTCCATTCACAAACCAGGATCAAGACTCTAAAACCCCATCTCCAGATCCTAAGGGAAGGAGAAACCAAAGGAAGAGCTGAATCCTTGTCTTAAAGTATTGAAATTACTCTTGAATTACATCAGAGAGAAAATTTTCCTTGTGTATTTTTCTAGGTGTATATAGTTCTGGGTTGTTTCTGAATTTATACTCTCTCAATAACTTTCAGTAATTATTTGAAGTCAGAACGATTCCATTAGGATTGCTCCAATCCAGCTAGATCTGTGATCATTATTTCTGAACGGGGTCTAAGGATATGATAAACTGCATGCAAAAACATGCAAGTATTCAGAATGCCTGTTATTAAAGAAGAGGGAAATTTTAGTTTGTCAGTTTGTCTCTTTAACAAGAGAGACTGCCATTTATATGGGATGTAACACACAGTATATAGCAAATAACAAACTATGTTAAAAATCCCCTTGCAAGCTTTGGAATGAAACAATAAGAAGCCTATGAGAAGTTAATTCCATTACAACTTTCACATTTCAGCACTTACTGTTCAGACAATGAAAGGCAAACAAAATAATCTCAAATAAGGCAGCATTTATGCAACTGAATCTCTAAAAAAAATCAGAAATCTGTTTCACTTGGGTTATTATTTGGGGTTTTTCTGGTTTTTTTTCTCTCATAATTGTTTTCTTTTGCTTGCAGTTATTTTACAAAAACTGTTACAATTGATTTATAGTACTCACTCTTTCTAAGTACCTTATTGAAAACTAGTCATATGGCAGATTTCCAGGAAGGTAATTAGTCAAAGCCTTCTTTACTTTCTCCTTTACTTTCTGCTTTCACTTTCCCTTTCCTTCCTACTGAAAACAATTATGCCCAGAAAAGGGAGTAGAAGCTTGCCATCAGAAATATACATCAAGAATATTCATGAGTGACTGAAGCAGTTTTGCTTCACAGCCAGCAAGGAAGGCTCTGTTTTTAAAAGAGAGACTAAACTGCAAGAGAAAAGAACAGGAAAATACTTGGGCGCCGGTCCGAGCGGGGTACCCGGGGGGCCTGGGGTTTTTTGCCTTCCCTAGTTGAATAAAGATCAGCATTATGGAATCAGCGCTGTGGTCCATTGCTGGTTTGGGGCGTCCAAATGAGCAATCCTGTCAGAAGCTGATCATGAATGTCTGCATCACCAAGGCTGTGAGATACTGCAGGCATACATTACAGAGCAAAGCCTAGCTTTCTTACTGACAAGCCATAACTTGGTGCAAATTGACTTTGGGACATGTCTCTGCTTGGGGCAAAACCTAGCTATGTTGTTATGCAAAATTTTCTACTATCATGAATTTTTTCTGCAATCCTTTAACCGAGAATAGTTATCATACTGTCCCCCAAAAAATTTAACAGCAACTATAATGTCTCCTTCAGAGAAATTGCTTAATAAATCAAATCAGTATTAAAATCCAGCAGATCTTGAATAATTCCTGTTCTGGACCATTTTTAGATGCCTTCATGTTGCTCATCACCATCACTTGGCACTGATTAATGAGGGATAAACTTAATCACCTTTTATATCCGCAGCTGCCAAACTTGTACTCATCAGAGCAGTCTCTTAACAAGAGAGGTAAAGTTGACAGAGCAACAACAGAGCATCAAAAAGATGTCTAAACATCACAGCATCCAGATGACTGTACAATCACTGGAGCTGTTTTTTTCCAGGTAAGTTCAGCAGACCAAGCTAAAACCCTGAGATGCTGCCACAATGTGAGCAACTTGTGGGTATACACTCCTTCGAGCTAGTGGAAGATGACATTTAGCTTTCTCCTCAAAAGAAAGCCTCAAAAATGGGGGAAATACATATAATCTTGCCGTTGGTTGTCTTTTTCCTCTCACCTACAGCCTCCCCTTGCCTGGAGTCAAGTAAATTTCAAACATGAAACACTAAAAATATCCTGGTTTAGAAATCTGTCCCAAGTCAGCAAAATCAGCATTGTTTCACATAATCTCAAACATTATAAGAACCAGATGGGTCTTGCTTCTGTTGGAAAAAGTAACAATGCTGTTTTAAATAATGGCTTTATTTTCCTCCAGCTGTTGGCAAGATCTGACATGCAGAATAGTCAGCATTCCAAAACTTCTGCCCACAAGCTAGTGTGAGATGGCTCCAAGATGCCTTGCTTCTCTGTACTGAAGGAGTTTTTTAATGAGAAGCCAAACTCCTAATAATTGGAGATGCTGCAACACAAAAAGCCCTGGGAAAGAGACCTTGTGAAAAGTAGAAGGGAATTAAATTGGGCTACACTTGAAACACAGGAATCTATGGCAAGGAACATAATAAGCATTTTCTTTCTGTATTCTCTTTCAAGCAAATGGTGAAAAACTTAATACATAATAAGTTTTTCCATAACCTCATCCCACGGCTGATATCAATAGATGTATTTAAGTCCACTTCAACTCCCTCTGAGCAGGTCACATGTCTTCGCAAGCATTTCAATGCATTAGAAGAGTTAAAAAATTCACCTTATAATAAAGCACGTACTGAAATATTTGCTGAGGCATGTTCCTGCTTGCTTTTTCTGAAGCATGCTGCTTGAATTTTCTTCTAAAAATAAAAACGTTGCCTACATTTAGTGATTAGTTGACAGGGAGGAGAAAGGAGGAAGGAATTGAATAATGCATTTCAACACTCTTCTACAAGAAGAAAGCAAAGTACAGTAATCCAGACCAGATGTGGTGAAAAAAATAAAAGCATATAAATGTGGTCATTCTAATATCTATTTGGTTTCCATCATTCAGATTTTTATTTTTAGTCTGAACATTCAAATGCATTTGTGATAAAAACTGATCATTTTTCTATCTGAGACATTGACATTGAAGAAGATTAATTTCTGCCCCACCCATGCTACCTTTGAAGATAAAGATCTATAGGTAGTCCTTTTCTCCTCTTCTTTTGGAACTTTCTGGATAATTAACCCTTTTTTTCCTCCTCCTTTTCTTTTCCCATTTCTCCTTTCTGTTATCCTTCTTCCCTCTAGTTTCATTTAAACATTCCTACCCATTATTCGTGCTCAGTGACTTGGTCAGAGAGGTACATCTGTAGTAGTGTTTCAGTTCACTCCAGGAATGCTCTCCCAAAATCATTCACCTGATCATCATCTTTCTTCACCATGGTTTACCTCACCTAATGGTCTGCATAAACTGGATTGCATTGAATGGGGAGAGGTACTCCAGACAGTGGGCAGTCAGGGTGTGGGATGGAACTAAATCTTGTCAGAAGCACTGAACTGCTGAAACATGCACATGGACCTCAGGTCCTCAGCATCAATTACTTTGCTCTGTGAAACCACTCCCACAGAATTTCACCAAGTGCTAACATGATGTAGCAAAACAAAAGGCGTCCATTTGACTGACCCCACACACGCTGAGGCTGTGTGCTGATTTTCATCTCAGTGCTCTGGTTGTCACACACAGCTTTGACAGTCTCTCTTTGCACCCCTTGACCACTGGACTCCCCAGCACACCTCTGATGGTGTCTCACTGCTCTGCTCTTTCCAGCATCCTTTTGTTCCCCTTTCTTTCCTTCCAAACCAAGAAGGCTTGACTCAGTTTCCCAGACCTCCATGGATGGATTTTTTTACCTCCCAAATTGAGAATAATTTCCCAAGAGCCTAACCACCGCAAGTCCTCCTCCTTCCACCCAAATCCTTTGTTTGCTACCCTTTCAGCACAGTCATAAGCATGCAGTTGGGTTTTGCTGTGTCATTGGGCTGTTCTACTCAGCTTCTTCCTCAAAATATTCTGTGAATTCTTTGCAAACAGAGAGCATCTAAAATCCCACTGGCTGCTCCATGATTGGTTCAGCCACAGCTCCCCCGACTGCAGCAAAACTGTTTCCAGCAGCTGCCTGCAGATAGACAGGAGGTCTCTGTGTACTGAGCAGGGCAGAGGATGGCTTTGTGACCTCTGTTACCCAAGTTATCTAAAAGCCTTCTTTTCACAACCCAAAGAATTGATTTTTCATTGCACACCAGAATAACACTGGCTTGTTTTGAAGGAAAGTAGTAGCCCTGTTTGGGTTTAAAAGAAAAAATGTTTTCAATCTCTTCACAATCAGGTTCTTTGGGGTTCAGACAAATGGTCTCAAATGAAAAATTCTTAATTCTTTTCCATTTAAACTATTTTAATGCCATGGTGAGATTTCTGCATTTATAGTAAAAACCTCTCTTTCCCTCACTGAGCTGTAAAGTAAAAGGCAGAATTTGAATAACAGGGACTGGTGGGATCTGAATGGAGTTCCTATCCTGCTCCTTTTCCTTGGGTAAGCCAGATTCGGTCTGGGACTCAGAGCACCAAACACTTGCCTCTTGGATTCTCTCTTCATTCTCCTCTGAAATAACTTCTCTCTTTCTTTCTACCAGAATCCAGCATTTCTTTTTCTTCTTTTTCTTCTTTTTCTTCTTTTTCTTTTTCTTTTTCTTTTTCTTTTTCTTTTTCTTTTTCTT
>JAHLSL010013290.1:838853-859722 GCA_025920805.1 Petroica traversi | reverse complement strand
TTTCTTTTTCTTTTTCTTTTTCTTTTTCTTTTTCTTTTTCTTTTTCTCTTTTCTCTTTTCTCTTTTCTCTTTTCTTTTTCTCTTTTCTTTTTTGCTTATTTAATAGTCTTCCATAATGTCTGAAAATCAGAGCAGGTCTGGGAAGTTCAGTGACCTGTTGAGACCACCAGGAGCACCTGCCCTGCCTCCTCACACAGAGGGGAACCCCAGCTTTCAGAAATGAGTCTGAAATTGTTTCCAAACAGTTTCTCTCAGTGTTTCCTGCGATTGCAGCCTATGGCTTCAGCATCGCTCCAGCAGCTCTTAGCTGTCCAAGTCCTGCCTCAAAAATCGCTGCAGTTTCCAAATATTAGCTTTTGTTGAAGGGTTGTGCTTGATGCAAAACACATATCTTCTGGTATTTATCCCAAAGAATTGTTTTTGTAGTGTGTGACATTACTGAGCATCAAGAATTGATAAAACGAAGGGACAGTTTGGTACTCAGTTTGTGAATTTGCACTCCCAGATAAAATTAGCAGCAGAGAAAGCCACAAAAAGGCCACATTAAAAAAAACAAAAAACAACCCTGGAACATTAAATGAAGCCTCCACTCAAACTCTGTCTAATTTATATGTACACTCCATTAAGAAAACTCCACAATTAAAAAACAGATGCATTCTGACACTAAGGTGTGATGTCATAGATTTGGCTACGTTTTATTGGTAATAAGAACATTTACTAGCTGATACTTCTCTGTAACTAATTAAAGATATCACATCCATGAGAATAGTCAAACAGACAGGCATTTATTTTCATATGTGACAGTGTTAGGTTTGCTCATAAATGGACAAAGAAATCTATTGATACATGAAAAGATGTGAATGAAAATTCAGTGATGAGATTGAAAAGAGACATGCTGAAAGTTAATGAAGTCTGTTAGCTAAGAATGTTTTCTAATGGTAATATTTTTTCTTAAATGCATTATCAGAAAGGCGACTGGAATGTTTTATTTTATTTTTGTCCAGTCTTCACAGTTTACACTTTATCTGTATATGTTTATATCTATGTGAAAATCTTACCTGAAATACAAATAACTGTAAATACAGTTCAGCCCAATGCTCAGGCCTGCTGCAACTATCCTAAAAAACGTTCAGAAATATAGCTAGTTTTTTTGTGAAGAACTTGAAAGAAGGTGAAAGGGTCTAAAGTACAATTCACAATTTATAGAGCTACCATGGCAACTATTGCCTGGCATCAAAGAGTAACTTCATTTTATGGAGTCACAGGAAGTCAAACATCCATGAGTACACTGCAATCAAGACATGCTGGCATCATGCAACTCCCTGAACCAAAAGCAAAACTTTGTTTTGTGAAATGCTGTGGCACAACCTCATGCTCCTGTGCCCTGTAAGGAACCTTGCTAATGACTACGTTTCCCCATCCTGGAGGTCCTGGCACTGAAAGCTCGGCTTCCATCACATTCTGGAGCTCACAGCCCTCTTGGCCTTGGCATTCCAAATGTCCTGCAGGACATGTGGCCCCACAGCAGCCAAGGTCCTATGGGAGAACTGTGACAGACCACAGCAGAAGTGTGAAAACAAGTTACTCTGCTTCTCTGGTAAGCAAATTGTTGGTGTGTATAGTGAGAACTTGCTCAGTATGAGCTAGCCAGGGTCACGGAGAATAAAATCAAGCAATTACGTCTAGGAATAAGTCCCAAGAGGCTGAAGTTGACCATGGCAGGAGAGCTTTGAGTGCAAAGCCACTCACACCGAGCTTTACTGTTGGTAAAGTTTCATATGCCCAATATTGCCAAAAAGCCATGTATGCCCAGTGTTGCTTAAGTGACAGTATCAGAAACACCACATTTCTGTATGCCTGTAGCAAAACTACTGTAGCAAAACTGTAGCAAGAAATAATCAGGTGTAGGGTGCTGAGAGAAGCTTGGTGGAGTAAGACGCAAGGATGGCAAAAATGTCAGCTTAATATAAGAAAAAATCAGGTAGAAGTCAGGTAGAGAAAAAAGGAAGGTGAATCCCCTAGCAACAGCAGCATGAATGTCTACAGATAGCAGTGATGAGGACCTGCATGCCCCAACCCACTGGGATACCAAAGGGACCCTCCTTAGACAACCCATCATCTGGATGGGGTCCATTAGATATGGTGTGGGAGGGAATCACATCGCACCTTTGTACCTGAATGCAAACAAAAATGAAATTTGATGGCAATTACATGTTTCACTGGACTTCACACTTATAAATAACAGTGTCACAGTCAAGCCTAATATCCTGCATTGTCATTTTATTACAAGTTCATATATCTGATTGCCTAGATCACTGAGAACTTTACTGTCCTTCTAGTGAGATCATTATTCAAAAACATCTTAATCATGTTTGTCTCAGCTACCTCTCAAGTCTCCAACCTGAAGGGAAAGTGTCAGTTAGGAATTTATGATGCAAAAAGCAGATTGAACCCAAAGTGTTCTTCGGCCTGGCAGCACCCAGTTCTCTGCCAAGATCTGGTACGAAGTTAATTAGTCATTACTTATTACTTATTACCAGGTACCTTGTACTCTCTGTGTTTTTTCTGTGGAGATGCCTTTGGCTACTAAAAACCCCCCAAATGCCAGAAGGTTCTTCCTCTGGATTTTAGGTTATCAGAACCTATTTTCACACACTGGTCTTACAGAGGCAGGGCAGAGAATGTGATGAAGTGACACAGGATTAATCTCCAGTGAAGACTTAGCCTGAGACAGACAGACACCTCAGCAAGGACCAACTGCTTTGCATTTCTATGGATGAATGCTAAAGGCCAAAACTGCAGTTTCATCAGACAGCTGCACTACTGAACATGTTGGCAAAAAATATTGAATTACTCTATGTATATGCTGCAGTACTAAATTTTAGTATTCCCTGACCTCCTAGTTCTTATGTTCCTGCTTCTACTGAAAACAGTCTGGCCATTAATCATATTTAATTGAAGCTGGAAGACACTCTCTTGCACTATAATGAGACCATTTTATAAATGGAAGAGAAACTGGCATTGAACTCCAAGTTTCATCCATTAGCTTTTGGCTGTTGTATATTTTCAAATATTTTGGCTTTTTGTTAGATACAAATTAGGGACAAAGCATCAGATGTTTGAAACTTACTTTGAAATTCAGCCAAAAATATCTTAATTGACTTTACTTACTCATCCTTGCTTACATGTGTACATTTCTCTATCTTAGGTCTTTTTTTCCTTGCTATAGAGAGATGTTTCTACAAAAAAGACCTGATAAACCCCCAGCTTTCAATTAGTCCACACACTGCCATTAATTTTAACATGTGCACTAGACCCCATAGACAAAGTATTCCTGATACTTACACTTTTCTTTTTGGGATTCATGTACTAGCATTCCCCCAATTTCACTGGTGAACCCAGGCCATCTCGAACAGAACAGACCGGACAATTCTATGAGCAACGTTGCCCTGGTCCAAACAGGGGGTTGGACCCTCACACTCCAGAGGTCACTGCCCACCTCAGTTTTCTCTGGCCTAAGGAACAGTGGCTGCAGTCTGCCTACCAGACCATAGCACCACAGAACACTTTGTGTGGGTAAGAACCTCAGAGGATCTCCCTTCCTATTTCTGCTCAGAGCGGGCTCAGCCCTGCAGTCCGACCATGGCTCAGAATGTTATCCTGTGGAGCCTGGAAACTCTCCAGGTAGAGAAACAGCACCACCTTCCTGAGCACATCCCCACTGCCCAGCTGTCCTTCTGGGCAAGAAGCTTTTCTTATCTCCAGCCACTCTGGTTCTACTCAGCTCACCAGGACCCATGGCTCTCTCCCCAGAGCTGCTCGACGTCTAACAGGGATGGCTCTGGGAGCTCTGCCTGCCCACAGCAGGGCTGCCCTTTTCTGCTGTCCCAAGGTCATGGGAACCTATCCTTTCTTCCCACCCACCCTAGTTCCTATAGACAGTTGCCCTGCCCTTGTGCATGTTGAACAGTGACCCCTGATTTTGCACCACCTGCAAACCTGAAGGCCTTGGTCAACTTTTCAGGGCACAAATAGAGACATTGCATAAGACAAAACCCAGGGGAGACCCTTTGGGATCCCACAGGACACCAGCCTCCAGTCAGATATGCCCCAGTGGGCATCACATCTTAGGTCAAACACCCACCCAGGTATGCACTGCTCTTGTGGGGCACCCACCCCCAGCCTTGCACCAGTTTGGCTTCAGGGATACTGTGGGAGGGTGCTGAAAGCCTTGCTGAAGTCAGCCTGTTACATC
The DNA here is from genome assembly GCA_025920805.1 of Petroica traversi. NCBI lineage: Eukaryota > Metazoa > Chordata > Aves > Passeriformes > Petroicidae > Petroica > Petroica traversi. The sequence goes on along the minus strand of JAHLSL010013290.1, from coordinate 855,467 downwards.
CCGTTCTCCATGTCCTCAAATCCAGTCATTTTATCACAAAACATAATGAGGTGTAGTATTATTCACTTTGTCAGTCTCTGCTGTGACTCCAATCACCTTCTACCTCATGTAGCATGAAACAAGGTCTAAGAGGACACATGGCAAGATTTTGTTTGATACCTGAGTAAAACTGGTCAATCTGCAATTCCTCTGACAGTCTTTTATTTCTCTTCCAGTTGTCAAAGACCTCCTCCATCTATATGAGAATAAAGACAGAAGTACCTAAGAGAAAGGAACAACTACCAGTTGCCATTCTGTGTTAAGTAGAAATCTCACTTTCCTCTGATCTTTTGCTTTTAAAAGCTGCCCAATGCTAATCAAGCAATATATTATTTTATTTAGAACTGAAGGCAGACTTACTTGATCGCCATGGTCAGGAATGCATCGTTTATTTCATACTGCTGAACTTTAGTTGAAAGTCTTCCGAATTTGAAACTTTTGGACATGCATATGAACAGCATGGCTTTGAGAAGTGAGATAATTACTTCCTATAAGTGAAATACCGCATGAACAACCTTTCAAATAAGGACATGCTGCCCTGTAGTTTCTTCAGTGTTTTGCCCAAGTAGGAAGCATAACAGAAGCTGTATGCCAAGACAAGGTAAACAAGACAACCATGTTCTACTCTTGCGGAAAAGCCTACTCTGAATACTAATGAGTACAGTTTGAGCCTCCTCGCTGCTGAAGAGGACAAAGTACTTGCTTTGTAGGCTCCAATTACACAACAGAGGGGAGCAGCATGCCTGTTTGTCCTCCTGCTCTGGGTCACATTTGTGCTCACAGGTCTGAGAACAGGAAGAGAAAACTTTCTAACATCTTTAGCCAGTACAGAACCAAGAGCAGAAGTCCTGGCACTGTATTTGTGTAATACACTACTGGCTTAAAGATAAGATCATCACCAAAATATCTATTCTGCTCTGGAATAAACCTGACATTACAGCACACTGGTATGTAGACAGGGAATATCCTCTGTGGTCCTAACAAGACATTCCAGTGGGTATCTTTCTGTGCTACCTTTTTAGGTATGCAAAGACCAGGAATAATGTGCTACTAAAAATGTTTGAAAACACTTCCTTTTCAAATTCAGTTGGAAGAAATAAATTTGCCATTTTCTTTTGAATATAAGGAAATAAAATCCTGAAGAAAGGTATTCACTGACAGCTAGATAAAACATTTCTAACCTGTCACCTACGGGATTAAGGCTTTTTAAAATTCGTAACTGAGTACATCAGAGACATAGCAAGTCCCACCCGTCTCAGCTTGAAATGAGTTATGCTCTTAACAGAAATGAAGGAACTAAATAACATGTGACTTTCATTAATTACAGCAACATCCAAGCCTAGCTTAATTTAACAAGAAGGAAGAAAGGTTTCTTCTTTAATTCAAGGCATAAAAGATACTGATGCTTTTGGATACAGAGCAGAAATTCTGTGAAAAAAATCAGCAACAATTGAAGTCCAAAAATTGCGCATGAATTTTATTACTTTGTTTCCTGAGCTAGATTTACAACACAACATGCAGATGCATTTAACAATGTACTTCACTATACATTCTGCACTTGTGACAGCTGCACAACAAAAGTAGCAACTGAATTTCCAGTTTTTAGGAACTTCAAGAAGTAACAGAATCTTGAGTAAACAAAAGCTTGACTGTTAGTAGTGTCAGTGTTGAGTTTCCAATGCTTATCAAGTTGAAAGGATTAATTTCAGCAGCAGATTTAAAGCTCTTATATTCTGACACAACTTCGACATTAGAAGTTTTGGCAGTGTTTATTACATTTCTTTCACTATCTTATACATGAGAGTTACAACTTAAGCACATTTCAGGCTCTAATGCATCGACTGAAAACACAGCAGGGAAGTGTAGTGATAGAATGACAAACAGAATCTCAGCACAAGTAACTTAGGTCAGTGCAATTCTGACAAGTTCCTTTGATGAATCACCAAGTTTATGGCAAGAGTTCTACATGCATGCACAGAAAAAGATGGCTGCACAGAACGTCAGTTCTTTTGCCACCAGATAACACTGATGATGCTAATTCAGTAAAATGGTGTTCAGATGGGGCTCAGTTTCCTATCTTTTACAGGCTCTAAACATTTGACTGAGAATGTCTGATTTTCAGGAAATGTAAGGGAATTTTGGGCATCTAAATAAAGGACAGCATTTATTTAAAAATTTGAGTACTACCCATTTCAGGAGAAGTTGTAAATCTAACTTCTAACTTTTCTGCCATGCTGCAGGAAACTAACACTAAAAAGCTATCTTGAAAACAGAAACCTAATTACAAAGAAGAGTTATAAACAAGGTAAGCAATAAAGCAGCCATGGCTTCCTCAATCAGTGCAGCACTTTTACTTTTCCAATGAATACTGAGTTATAACTTTATGCTAAAACACAACACAAATAAATTCCTATACTTGTTTAAAAAGAGCAGAGATACAACAACATGCAGTACAGACGTACCTCTGATTTCTAGTTAAAAAAAAGTCTGGATTCACCTGACACTTTCTCTACATGCTACATGTAGAAAGAACTCTACATGAGAAAGCAAGGTTGAGGCATACCAGTAGAAAATGTGTTCTGATTTTCAAGTTAAATTTGAGATATGCTAAGCTGAACTAAGAAGAACACAAGCTTATTGACTAGAGTTAACTTACTAAAGTGCTAATCCCATTAGTTCATAGCTGTGCACATCTCTAAATTACAGATTACTTAATATATTAATGATGATGTAAATGAAAAAAAAAATAATACTGTTTTATCTTTCACCTTGGCTATCACCTTAATGTTCTTTGGAAGGGTCTAAATCTTTAATCTGAGTATTTTGTCAAACATTGGAACAATCCGCCTAGGAAGTGGTGGAATCACTGTCCCTGGAAGAGTTCAAGAAATGTGTAGATGTGGCACTTAGGAACATGGTTGATTGGTGGACCTGGCAGTTCTGGGTTAATGGTTGGACTCAATGATCTTGAAGGTCTTTTCCATTCTAAATAATTCTATGAGCCTCACTGAAACTGACAGTGGAACTATCAGTAGCAGCTTACACTCAGGAAGACTGTCAACTTCTGTGGAATGACACAAGTCTTCTGTTTTGTGTTGTGAAAGACTTCAGTTAGCTGATCACTGACCACTCCACTGCAGGACAGCCCAGAAATATATGATAAGAATATCCCGGCTGGCACTTCCGTGCACAAAACTTGAGTAATGACCTTATGCCCATATGCAACGTACTGCTATTTAAGCTGCAAATTATCAATGGTCTGCACTCAGAAATAGCACTTTGTAGTATATAAAAATTTCCAAGTATGTTTAAATGCTCTGAAGGAAGAAAACAATAGTGTTGAAAGAGGCAGATGAGGAAAAGTAGTACTTAAGATTTGCACCACATATGTAAAAACAATAGTTTTAAAAACTCTGAAACACTTGGAAGGAGCCTTTTCTGCAACCTCCATGGTTAGAGAGGACACATGTACTGTTTTCTGTGGAAACACTGGATATACTGACATAGCAAAACAGGGAAAATCTGACACACACCTGAAAGAAGTCTCTAGGGAATAAAAATTAACATGCTTCCTTATACCATATATCAATACAAATCCACATTTATCCAATAAGCCAATATGGCCAAGGAACCCCTGGTAACATTTACAATTATAAAAAACACACAGAAGAGATCAATTAATTAAAATCATGCTTATCTAGCTAAGCTGAAATTCCATCTGACAAGACCCCTACTGCTTGGGGTACATCTCAGTGTCACTGTGCTCCTATTGCTTCACCCTCAGGCATCAATGCTTGTCACAAGTGTGGGGGGTCACACTGACAGACTTCGTGCTCTGCAGGACTGCAATATCAGATGCAGGGAAGGCTTTAAAACGTCATGAGCATGTCACGTTCTTGTACACTAGTGTAGAATGGCCTCCCAAAGATAAATGAGTGCAGACCCGGTTTAATCTTCTCAGCCAAAGCCATTATTATGTTAAGATCGCCCTCTGCTGTCAAGTCAAGATCGATCTTTAAGCTACGAAGAGACTTAAAAGGTTTTTTTCCTTTCTGCCTGCAAGGAAATAAAAACATGAATTTTTTAAAAAGAACAAAAGAAGTTTCTCTAAATCTGCTTTCTCTTATCTGTTCACTTACGTGTCATCCTCTATGTACTTTATTAAAGTTAAGGCTTTTCTGTGAAGGACTAGCAGAAATTGTGCAAGGAAAGTACTCCTTAGAGACAAGCCAGGTTTCAGGTGAAAGATCTGTTAAAATTAAGAATATTAGGTAGACATGGAAATCCAAGAACCATTCCAAGAATGTGGAAAATAAAGAAACACTGCATACACACATAACATATCCCTAATTTTAGCAAAGCAAGCAAATAATAGCAGACTTGAATACAGTCAGCATGCTTTCTATGTTTTCTATCTACTCAGATACAACAAATAAAGCTGTATTACAATTCTTGGATAATTATCTGAAATTATACCCAGTCAGGCAGGTTTTTCAATACTGTAATTGTAGATGCTGTTGCACAGTAATAGAAAATGTCACTTGTTTTTCACACCTAAGCAGGAATTTCAGTTTTATATCAATATTTTTCTTTCTACTTATGTAGAGAAGAATCATAGCAGTAGTACAAAGAAAAGCTACCAAACCATTATATTATCTATTTGTATTAAATGATCTGTTACTAGGGCACAAAGCACTGAACTGTATTTGGTTTTTTTTCTGAAAAAAACCCCAACAATTACCTGATCCAGGAAGCCTTTTACTAATGTATCTCTATGCAGGATATCTTGAAAGACATTTCTGTAGAAAAGAAAAGAAACAAACAAATGAGTGAATTAATACCAGTAAGGAATATTATTCTTCTATGTGTTGAGCATAGCAGTAGCCTTACTATTGATAGTCTGGTTAAAATTAAAAGTGAATTTAAAGTTGTAGTGAATTATAATTCCAGTGTTTTTAAAGATAACACAGAATTTTAAAGCAACCAGATGAAATGAACAAAATTGAGGAAAGTCACTAGGCTATGTCATATACACTTAGCTCTATTACACCTCTAATTAAAACAGGCACTAAAATTAACATAACATGGTCAGAATTATCACTGAAAATTAATTTCAATAATATTTGATGTAAACAAACTACTGAAGGACCTGGTAAATTCTGTCAAAACAAATGTTAGTGTCAGAACTGAAGAAGTTTTTTTGCTTTTAAGGAGCTCCATGTACTTTATTAGCATATGGGCTCTGTACTCTACACTCTTACCCCAAATCAAGTAACTTTGTGAAATGCAAGAATAATACATACAAATCAGGTGTGAAACTCTCATCTGTGTGGATAATATGATCCTGAGACATTTCTTCATCTGAATTAGCTCTCCAAAATGCTGTCAGCTCCGATCTCATGTATCGCCGTTGGTTATAGATGTGTTCATGACAAGGGGGCATCTGCTTCACCGTATTGACATCCACATCTATATGTGTAGTAGGGTATGGGGCATACATTACTTGACGGAAGGGCAACACAAAGCTTCCTGTTGCATCCTGTTTTAGTGAAAAAAAAATCCTTTTTAGTTAAAAATGCACAGCTGTACTGGGACAAAATAATATTAAAGCATCATACTGCATTTTACGACCCATTTGTTTAGATGTATTTTGTTTGGGACAGCTGGTGGTTATATTGCACTAGTAAGTTCTTAATACTGGATAATTTCCTTTACAAAACAGTGAAAACAGGTATTGAGGTGACCTGCGTATTAGAGTATTGCATCACCTGGTTTGTGAGCCCATTAACATTACAGAACTATAGTTATCTGGAAAGTTCAGATTGCTTACTAGAGCAAGAAGCATTATTTTTCTATTCATCTTCACCCATTGCTACAGACTGTTTAAAATAATTGGAAACTTCAGGCCTGATATGACTGTTCTTCCTTGGTTTTGTTCAAACACAAAAACTTTAATGTCTTTTGGAATTCTAGCCGCAAGCAGACAAAAGCATATTACTACTATGCCTCCAAGTACAGGAACAATCCTGAACAGTCCTCATGGAACGATGTGTCACAGAAAAGACTAGTTTGGAATTTTAACATGAAGGTAATTCAAAGGACAGCACCAGAAAAGGTGACATCAAGGGAAGGTGACATATTTTTTTGCATGTGAATGTATGTATGTGTGTGCGTATCATATGCAAAAACATACACTGAATCATGTTCTTAAACTAAGGAAGAACTTGCCTAAGCATACTTACTTTCAGTAAGCCTTGAACAAAAAGTCCTGACTCATATTTGAAAGAGGACTCACTTCTACAGAGTCTGGAACACTTCCGCTCAGACGGTGTGAGAAACAGGCACAATGTTCTCACAATCTGAATTAAAAAGAACAGGTTTGAAAAACATTAAAATTACTAGACTATATTAGACATTTCAAATTATGAACGAAAGAGTTTACAAAGCTTATTAGAAAAGCCAAAACTTTATCAGAGGCCACAAAACAGTGACATGCTTACTTTTACTTATTTTTTACTCACTGGTGCCACAGCTGTACTATTCCTACTTCTTGTCAAATGATGAAAAAACGAACACTTTTTTGCAACCAAGTCTAGTTTTTACTCAATTATGTACAACACATCACTTTTGTCTTCTAGATTTTTCTTTTAATAAACACGAGTTACTGTGATTGCTTTCCTAGCCTTTTATGCCTCTTACTTTATTCATTCCATATTGAAATAGCAGTTATTGTCTCAAATCAGGCACAGTCAATTTTGTAAATAAGTATCCATGCTTATTTCCTCAGTAATTTCCTTGAACTGTCTATTACAATGAACACAGGTACTTTATCACCCATCTTCAAACTTCTGGGCTGAAACAGTAATCACTCTAAATACAACATCTATTCCATTCTGCTCATCCTTCAGTCTTAACCTGTGATGTCCTGTCTGTATAAGACATTTGAAAAGGCTCTATCCTTGCACAGCGTGTTTCTGCAGTACCTAAAACAATGACAACATAATTTCTGACTGATGCTTTTTGTCACAATGTGCCACCAGTGTTTTTTTTTTTACTTTGCAGCAAGTTGAAGTGTGCTGTTAAGAAAGCAGTTACCTCAGAACAATTGTATCATGACACAAGGATGCTGCTGCTAAAAATATGTGTAGAATTAATTTATGAAATTTACCCTGGATGGATCTTTTACACTGCTTTTCCTAATACTGTCCAGCTTTCAATATATTATTTTACATATTCACAACCATTTAGACATTAAATCCTTTTTATTAACTATTTAATGACCCATAAGTTTCTTGTAACTACTTAACCTTCTAACATTACCTCTTGTATTATATATATGTGTGTACATATACAACATTTCCCTTGAACATGTAATATTTCAATAACTTGTGTATAAATCTTAAACCTCTGAAACAATATGTATTAACTATTGTGAACTATGATTTGAGCTAAGATCTGAGAATTTTCTTTTCTCTGGTTTGCCTGTTGCTTGTGGGCATCAGCATTTACTATTGATTTGATCAGAGGTCATTTATCACTGCTGGTAATACACATGCAACAATGTATTCCCTCTGCTCCAATTTTTAAAAAGCATAATGAGCCATTTGCAAAACACAGGTTTACTAAAGGTACCTTTTTTTTAAAGAAGTTTTTAATTAAAAAAAAATATACATCATTAAGGCAAGAAGCCCTATGTACTAGAAAATACATAATACATAGTATGTATAGTCTATGAGTAACATATAATATATTCAGTAGGACCACTCTTCATAATTTTTTAATTTCACATTGAAGAAACAGACACCGGTTCCATGAAACAAAAGCAGCTCATGACACAGAAGTATATTTACTGCCCAGTGCAGGAGAAATGATGGAGATAGTAACTGCTTAAGAGCATACAGGCAACACCCAATGACATGGGTATTGTCTGTATATTCACCACTACCAGTGTTCTCCAGGGCTCAGTTCTGGGCTCTGTCCTGTTCAACATCTTTACTGGTGATCTGGATGTAGGGGTTGAGGGCAACTCTCAGTCAGTTTGCAGATGACACCAAGCTGGGCAGAGTGTTGATCTGCTAAAGGTAGGCAGGCTCTGCAGAGAGACCTGGACAGACTTGATCAATGGGCCAAGGACAAACTACATGAGGTGCAAATAGGCCAAGTGCTGGGTTCTGCCCTTGGGTTACAACAACCCCACGCAGAGCCACAGGCTGGCAGCAGTGTGGCTCAAGAGCTGCTCAGGAGAAAGGAACCTCTGGGTGCTGGCTGACAGCCAGCTTAAAATGAGCCAGCTGTGAGCCCAGGTAGCCAAGAAGGCCACTGGCGGACCAGGGCAGTGTCACCCTGTACTTGGCTCTTGTGAGGCCACAGTCCAAATCCTGTCTTGACTTCTGGGCCTCTCATTTCAAAAAGGCCACTGAAGTGTTGGAGTGTGTTCAGAGAAGGGCAGCAAGGTTCATGAAAGGACTAGAAAACATGTCTTAAGAGGAATGACCGTTTAGTCTCCAGAAGAGGCTCAGGTGACCTCATCACTCTCTACAACTCCCTGAAAGGAGGGAGTAGTGAGGTGAGGACCGGACTCTCCGGCCATGCCTGCAGTGAGAGAACAAAAGGAAATGGCCTTAAAATAAGACAAGGGATAGTCATCTTATTCATTATAAAAAAAAAAAATAATAAAAAAATCTCAGTTTGCTGTCAGGCACTGGAATAGGCTGCTAAGGGCAGCCCATCCCTGGAGGTGTTTAAGAGGCATCTGGATCTGGTGCTGGGTGATGATGTTGTGTGGTTTAGGGGTTACAGTGCCAGGTAGATGGTTGGACTGGATGACCTTAAAGGTCTCTTACAACTCTGATGATTCTGTGATTCTATGACACAGCTGAAATGGGCAAGCCAGTCAGGTCTCTTCAATTTCTGTACTTCGCTAAAAAACTAATCTTAAAATTTCAGACTCATTTACCACTCATTTATGTAGTGTATCAGTTAAATACATTGGTTTTCTTATAGTAGTCAGAACACAACTGAAAGGCAATTTTCTGGTAGAATGATCAGCTAGACCAGCCAGCTGAAGACAGCCAGACAACAGTTCTCCTTCCTTCTTCAGCCTCAAGTATATCTATAGATCAACTCTGTTCCAAGGAACACTCTTAATAATCAGTATTAAGGTCAGTTTATTAGAAAGTACGTTACCTTATTAACTTTTTCTGCACTGCTTCCTACAACCACAGAACAACCACAGGTCTGCAGGTGTGAACTAATTGCACTGCAAGTAAAAACAGACATAGGTTAGTACATTTAATAAACTTTTTCAAATGAAACAATTATCACCTTCACAAGAAGAATAAAGGGCTCCAAGCCTACATGCCCATAACCATAGAACTTTAAACAGCAGGGTAGGTTAGTGCTGAAATTGAAAAGTTCAAGAGTTTCTTCAGTACTGAAAGCACATATGATGGTGTATAAATAGACGTCACCAAGCACTACATATACGAATGCAGTTATGGAGGAGATAAGGCTGCAGAACATCAATCAAAACCTACTAAATACACTTTCCCACAGGAAGAGACCAAGCTGCTCTCAAGTTCAACAATTTCCACTTAAATATTAAAAATGGGGGAAAGAGAAAAATACACAACTCAACAATAAGCATGCTATATGCCATACCATTAATGACTCTTACTGTTTATGCACAACCCAGGTTTTTTGCTATTTCAAGAAAATGCAAGACTTTGACTTAAGAGTCTTATAAAAATTAAAGGTAAGTATCAAAGAAAAACTTGTATTTGATAGGAATTCTATTATCAAACAAATCATCCTGCAAAAACAGAGTCTGCAGAGATGCAGCTATTAGCCCAGAACCATTCTTTTAAAATGACAGAAACATCTATAACATTTTATTGACAAAAATCTCAAAAAGCCAAATACATGTCGTTGCTCCCCCTCCTATAAACCAATCTATTCCAATCCATGTTCACATGCACATGCAGTTAGACACATTTAGATGCATACACAAGTTTAAATCATTTTACTACAGCATAAATCAAAACTGAATTTCATACTTGAGGAGAAAGCCTTCATGACAACTATCCCCAATGTCATCATCATTTAGCACTGTGTCACTTATCTGAAATGCAAGTAAATATAAACAAAAGTTAGACAAGGATGTGATCACCTTCCAGTTAATTGATTTCGCTTTGACAGATGGGAACTGTTTGGAAACTATTTAAGTTAAGTTGTAAGGCTTCCCCAAAAAGCAAAATCTTAAAAAGACCTGATTTCAGACAAAGCATTTTCAAAATAAGAAAGCCATATGATTATTAAGTCTTCATCAGTCACAAGTCAGGTTCCTCATAGTGGGTTTTTTCTGTAAAAAATGTCCAGAATAGTTTAAATTAGTGCATGTCAGATCACTTCTATTTCTTCCATAAGAACACCATAATGGGCTGAAACAGGTACCAACATCAAGTCCATTAATCTGCCCATTCATTTTGGTTTGCATCAAACCACATTTCCACTCATACAATGACAATATCCCATGCAGTCAATTTTGCTAAGTGATGACCATAAAAATACTGCTACTCCTTACACCACTTAGGAGAACTTGATATGAAGCAAAAGAAGTATATAATTATTTAGGAAAATGGGCATTTTCTCTGGCAAAGTGAATACCAACGTAAACGGTCAAAGCTATACTCTATACAGAGGGAGAAAGCCACTTTTTAAAAATTCAGAATACAAATAAAACAAGAACTTACATCTATTTCTTCTGGAACACTGTGTGATTTCATAGATGAAAGGAGTTCCATTACAGGAATGACTTCTCCTGTCAGCATTGGAATGATGCTCTGGCCCTGCACAATAAATAAGATGCTTTAAGTAAAAGCACATTGGGTAGTATTAGAAGCTACTACTAACATGAACTTGCAGTATTACATGCAAAATATCTTTAACTTCCTATTGCTTGGAACGATAGTATGAGCAGAAATTGATGCACGGACTTCCTGGTCTTTGCTCATCCATAATTATGAACTGGAAACATGTATTTGGCATCTCGACATCATGCCTAAAATGTGTTTCTGGGTCTTATGCTAATTTTCAGCACCAATTTTGACTGGCCTAGAGAACAAGTATTTTGTGTGAGATAATTTGATCATACTACGTTATGTGCAATCACTGTTAAGCATTTTACATTCAGGTCTGATGTTTTAACAATGACTGGAAACCAAAACCAGGCATATTACTTATTAACGTACAAAAATACCTTCCTGACTTACCTATGACAAGAAAATGAAGCCACAATCTCACATTTAGAGTTTCAGAAACCAGATTCTTTTCACAGTGTCATCCATTAAGTCCCCAAGCACATTCCAACATGACCGACTCTATGTCTCTATGAATTCTAAAAGGTGACCTAATCTAATGAAAACACAAACTTGACAGGAAGCTGGCATGGCGCTATGGAAGCTGCTACCTTTATGGAGTTTCAAGTTCATGCTAATGAGGTTCCTTTTCTAAAATGTAACATTCTTCACAGTTCTCTACTTTAACTCTAAAGTGTTGAAATATATTTTCTTTTAATTTGATCACAGCTTCCATCGCCCTATCCTCAGAAACTGCCTACTGTGCATGTCACACTACTAGCAAGTCCAATGCATCCTCCTGGATCGCAAAAACAAGCAGCAGCACCAACTTCTACAGTCATTGATGCAGTCAAATGGTTTCGTAATGGGCAAGAAAGGGCATCCACCAGATGGCCCTTACCTGATCCTCCATCCTTTCTGTGCCTTCCAAGACAATCTTCTGGAAATGTTCTTGCCTCTCCTGAGCAAGAGAAGCAGTTTAATATAAACGCTCTGGCATTTATACATGTGTGTACACAACAGTTACTCAGTACAGTTTCTTCCCTGCGGAGTCATGCTTCTTAGATTCAAATTTTGTTGTTCAAGTCTTTTTACTTTTACAGAGGTGACTTTAGGAGGAAGTGATGTCATGCAACAGAGATCAATGCTCCCTGCTCTGCCCTCCACTGCACATCTCCCACGATTTGGCAGGAACAGCAGGAAAGGAAGGGTTTGATGACAATGTCAAAACATTTTCTTCATTACAGATCAAGAAAATGCCACATGATCAGATTATGGTGAAGAATTCCACTTTATGTATGGATTTTTATTTTTAAATGGATTCAGTATAGACTGAGGATTACTGACGCAACAAAAGAAAAATAAGATCTTCAGAATGAGAAAAATTATTTGACTGAGGATGGTGGGACGCAAGACTTTTTGTCCCTACCTCCTGAGGCACTTACAAGTCTTCAAAACATTGTTTTATAACCAAGTATAGGAGACATGAAACCTCAAAGTACACAAAACACAATGTACAAGATGCTGAACAAAGCTCTGAAAACAGACTCATCTGCAGCTCAGTAACAAACTCAATTTAAAATGAACTTACAGTGGAATAAAGCTATTATTCACAAAGAGAATTTGCCGTTGATCACTGGAGCTTCAATACAAGTTACAAAAAATAGCAGACACTGGGAAAACTAATGATATCTTTTGCTAAATGCTGACAGGTTATTGTATTTTTATTGGTTACTCATTAGTTTCCTGTGACTGACCTACTCAGAGTTAATCAGCTTCAAGTGTGAAAAGAGTTTGCAAGAAGTTTTCTGAGCAGATGAACACAGAATAAGCTACACTAGTTTGCCCTAAAGCAGTAATAAAACTTTTCTAACAAGCTAAAAGATGCACCAATGGAAAACAATACTGGAACAAGGCAAATTTCTTCAGGGCATATTCACCCTTCAGTCAGAGTAGGAAGACATCCTTGACACTTTAAACAAACTCTGTCCTCTTGAGGATAAAGCTGAACAAATGGTGTAAGCCACTTCTTTCTAGAAATATAACTGTTCAAAATTATTATACAAACATACAGTGCATAAACTGGAGTAGATGAAATAGGTTTCTAATCCCATAGACTTGCTTGGAGTTGCTTGTCTTCCTTTGCCAGTCTGAACAGTGCTCCAAGTTTCTCCTAATTCTCAAGTTCAGAAGGCTTCCTCTCACCCCAAGTCTAGCTGGAAATGTTGTCTAGCTCTACTGAGAACTAGTGAGAGCTAATATTCAAAACTATTAGAACATCCAGAACAGATATACAACACCTTTCAGATAGGACTTGAACATTTTTTTGATTTGCTATATGTAACCATAGCTGCTAAACTGCCCCAAAATGCAAACTACAGAATGAAACAATTTAAATTCATTATCATTGTTATGATTATTCTACAACTCTCAACCTAAATTTTAATCTACACTTTCCAAGTAGCTTTCTCTTTTCTAAATAAGACTGAAGACCTGCAGATACATGCAGAGATCTGTGATCTCCCCCGAACAAAAAACAGACAACAACCAACAACAACAACCCAATGAAATAAAAACCAAAAACAACAAAAAATCTATTTCAGAACATATCACTATCTAGCTAATTCAACTGACCTATCTACTTTCAGAAAAAATATTTTGTCATTCTCAATGCTGCTTGAAAGTTACTTCTACTGTGAAAACCTACTGGGGTATGGAGCAGTATCTAAAAACTGAGTAAATGTATTATAGCTAAAAATGATGGATAATTATTATTTGACCCCCACATTAAAAATCAGCACAGAGGACACTAAATGAGAGAAGGAACATAATGAAGAACATGAAATAGCATTCACTTACCTCAAACCACTAACATTTAGCAGGGTTTTAAAAAATTAGCTAAGGAGTTAAATATTTGTGTTTCTGCTATACTGACAAAGAACTTGATGTACTATCCTTCCTCTGAAAAGTAAACCCCAGAAAGTATGAAAAATCAGTGTTTCAGAAAGCCATCATCAGGCAATACAGCAAAAAGGAAACACCACAAAAACTGGATTAGCTTGTTATTTCTGTAATTAGCTCAGATAAGAGCACTCAAAAAGTAAGTTTAAAGTATGTTGACTACAGGTCTCAAAACAGAAGATACCAGATGAATGTGCATCACCATATACATTACAGCTGATGTGCACTCTAGGGCTCTAAGACAGCTTGGACTCTATGAAGATGACAAAAAATTTAATTTTTACCATTAGATGTTATTTAGTTTCAAGAAAAATACATAAAAGATTTCACTTAATAAGGAAATACCCATGATTACCCGAAGGTCAGAGTTTCAATGCTTAAGAAAAATTTATCATGTTTCCCTTTTTGAGTTTCAGGAGTAGAAATATTTAAACTGAAAGCAGATGTACTTTTGTAGAACTACACACTTTTTGTCCTGACAAACTGTTTGCTAACAGCCTCTTTTTTAAAAATAAAATTGTAACAGCAATGAGAAGACTAATTGCATCAGTTCCCTTTTCTGGACCCTTTTCAGTTCTTCCTCTGGACAAGGAAAACAATGATTTAAAACACAGTAAATCATTTAAATATACAAATTAACACAATTAAAAGCAACCATTTATATTAAATTCTGAGAGTTGAAAAATTGTACAGGAACCTCTTTCAACTACATAGTCTCACAGAGGTTATATAATATCACCAGGATAAAATGTGCAAAAAATCCCAGCCTTGAATTTGCTGATATAATAACTTGATAACCTTTAAACTTTAAACTGTTTAGACACCAGCATTTTCTGAATTTGTGTCTCTGGACTGCTAAATAGCAGATGCCACAGCATCTCAGTTTTTGCTTCTGCACAAGTCAATCTAAAAATTATTTTACATAATGAACAATAAACTTACCTTATGCATCCATATCCTTCCTTTCCTTATAATGTGTGTCAACCTATCCACGCACACTCTGTGAAGGGGCAGGTAGAAACCAAGTTCACTTTGTGGAAGTATAATTGATAGTCCATACGTGCTTCGGTCTCCATTCCAGTTTCCATCAAAGATTAATGACACAATGATTACCCTTTTCTCGGCCAAAACGAAGAACTTCACATCTATTGCACCACTTTCTGCATTCCTAAGTATTTCTCCATTCAGGGTGTGGTTCGCAAGGAAAGTTATTTCACCGTCACTGAGAAGTACCTGCTCTGTCTTTGGAGCCCAGATGTGCCGCACTCGGGGGCCAAGAATGTTGTCCCAGTAAGCAAAAGTGGCAGCTAATAACGGTGACTCGCCATTCAAAGAGATCTCTGTCTTAGCAACTGCAGGAGACGGTGGTGGACAGAGAGCTGACATGCCTGTTTCCTTCCTCTTGACTTACCAAAATGCTTACATTACCTAAAACCAGAAGTTTTTGTAGGAAAAGAAATAAGTTAGAGCAGCCCTCATAATTATCTCCTCTTCTCTTTAAAAGGATACGTAGTGATAGGACTTGATTTAAGCCGACACAAGAAATATTCAGATTAGATGTTAGGAAGAAATTCTTTACTGTGACAGTGGTGATTCACTGAAACATATTGCCCAGAGAAGTGGATGCTCAGTCCCTGGAAATGCTCAAGACCAGGCTAGATGGAACACTGAGTAATTTATTTAGTGGACTGCATGCCTGCCCAGAGCAGAGGGCGTTGGAAATACATCATCTTTAAAGTCCCTTCCAACCAAAGCCTTGCCACAATTCTTTTGTTTCCAAATGATACTTTCAGGAGGCAACCTGACTTCTTCACCTGAGATTTCATCACAGACTTCATTCAGAAGGAAGTTTGTATATATACATATGTATGTTTCACATAACAAAGTGGCATGCTTTATAATCATTAGTCAGACCTCAAATACACTTTACTCACTACAGAAGTATGACGAACCTGCACAACATTCAGCTTGTGTAAGAAAACTGACACGATAAATACACCCTTTACATCACACAAGTACAAGACAAGTACTCAACACTTTTTAGAATGTACTGACAGATAATTTCTTATCTTGTTTGGACACCATCCCTGAACATTTTCCCCAGCAGTTTTTCCCCCAACTTTACAGCTTCCCCATTCTGATGAGGCTGCAAAAGACAACAGGAAGTTCCATCTTCCTTAAAAGTTATCGTAGAGTTACAGGAAGATATGAAATAAAAAAAAGTTTGCAAACAAATTCAACCAAGGACAGAAAACTGTGACAGCTGAAACTCATCTTAAGGAAAACCTCTCATGAGCAGAACGCCGCTTTTCTCTCCTCTCTACCTGCACACTCCACATGACAGCAGCAGGGAATCCCACCCGGGACCAAAAGAGCAGGAACACGCCTCACAACCGCAGCTCAAACTCCCCAGAGCTCTGCATCTGAATTTATTTTTCCTTTCTAAATTAGTACCTCACAGCAGCAGCGTAAAAACCCTCTCACTCCGTTTCCTTCTCAGGAGGCAGCCGGTGCCCCGCCCGAGCGGCAGCGGGGAAGCCAAGGCCATCTGACTTGACCATCTGACACCGTGACTCTACGATTTTCAGGGAAGATAGGGCGCCAGCCACCCCTCCTGACTCCCTGCACCCACGGGCTGACCAGAGGCTCGCTTTCACCACCGCCTCTCCAAACGCGCGGCCGCCGCCACCTCGGCTGCTGCACCTCCGCGCTCCCGACCCGGATCAGGCCCGTGTCGCACTGTCCGGCTCTGCTCTGA
>JAHLSL010013290.1:821308-838453 GCA_025920805.1 Petroica traversi | reverse complement strand
GCCGGTGTGACCTCCCTCGGCGGGAGGAAGCCGTGCCCGCGAGTCGCTGGCAAGGGGAGCGGGTCACGTCTGGCGGGTCGCGGTGGAAAGAGGCCCAACCCAGCGCAGTTTATGTAGGAAGCCAAAAGACGAAACTGTACGCCCGAAGCGTCCGGAACAATTTATGGAGGGGTGTTTAGGCCTAGAAGAAGAAATTGGTAGTGGCGGAATTGGGTCGCTATCCAAACATAGTGCATGTGGAATGGTGAAGGTGAGCGAGGTTGGTTTAGTGTTCCAGGGTCGTAGTGAGTACCTTTAGACCTATTAAGCAGTTCTGTGCGGGGGCCTAGAGGGAAGCCAGAGGGGGACCCGTCACTAGGAATTGTAGTGATAGGACAAGGAGGAATGGGTGCAAATTGAGAGAGGGGAAATATAGATTCGATATCAGGAAGAAATGCCTTACTGTTAGAGTGGTGAGACATAGGAACAAGTTAGCCAGAGAAGCTGTGGATGCCCCATCCCTGGCTGTGTTTAGAGCCAGGCCTTGAGCAACCTGGTGTAGCGGGAAGTGTCCCTGCCCGTGGTGGGGGGATTGGAAGTGGGTGGTCTCCAAGATCCCTTCCAACCCCATAACATTCTATGATTCTATGTTTGAAATCACCACAGTCACATATTAGAGGCATTTATTTATTTGCAGCCTAGAAAACAGGAGTATCCTGAAGTACCCTGAGGACCGAGGACTTGTGTCTTTGGCAGCTTGAACAGATCCATATAGAAGTCGTAATAGAGCACAAGAGACCTGAACTATGATTTTTTTTTTTTGATTCATACCCTCCCAATTTAATCACAAAAATCACCTTGAAATTCACAGGTGTGAATTTCAAGGTTGGACCTTTGGAGATGATCCCATCCAACGTCCTTGCTGAGGCAGGGTCGCCTAGAGCCGGTTACACATAAAGGAGGACTGGTGGGTCTTGCATGTCACCAGAGACACTCTATGACCTCCCTGGGAAGCCTGTAAAATCCCTTTAATGATAGGCAGTTGAGTAACATCACATTGAAAAAAATGTAGTCTTCAGCCAGTTAAAATTTGCCTTTTAGATTGCTTTAATAAATGATTTTAAAAACAAATACTGAACATTAAATTATGTCTATATGTTGGATTATAATTTTTAATTTCTGAGAAGTAAAGCTCTACTAAAAGTAAAAAAAAACAAAAAACAACCCAAATAAAACAACCCAGAAGAAACTGTGTAACCATTACAGAAAGGCTTGGAGGAATGATGCAATTAAACTCCAGTTTGAAAAGTTACTGCTATTTAATTTGTATAATACAAAGATTAGACATCAAACTGTGGCGTTTCACTACTCACCTCTTGTCTAAGTGATAATAATACATGCAGTTAATTAAAAAAGGGTTGAATCTTTGTAATAAACTATCATGCAGTTGTATACACCAAGCTCTACAGTAAAAAAAAATGCAGTTGGTATTAAATCAGTAATGATATTGAAGTGGTCAGAAACAAAGATGTAAGGTTTATCTTAATTTTGTAACTGGATTGTTGTGTAGCCTTGCTTAAGACAGTATTGTTGTATTCGTTTTCCCATTATAAACTGGCTTGAGAATTCTACATTTAAAGTCAAATTGTCATGTTCTACACAAAGAAACATGATAATTTTAGAATTACAAATCCTTTATTTTTTTCTCAAACTTCGATGAGTCTCTGTAAGTGCTGTTGTGATAGTGTTGGTGTAAAATTTCTGTCCATCATAGCAATATGGTTGTTTTCTTTTTTCTTTTCCTTCACTGTTGGATACTTTCTGCACCCAGAGAGGAGACTAACAGTCTCATTGCATGTAATCTGAAGAGACTTAACAATACCTCTGCAGGTGCCTTTTGTGGACACATCAGATCAGTGATGAGCTGCAGTGCAAGCAGATATTTTTCCCCTGAAAGAGAACACATATGGCCATGAAGCCTAATGCTGCACATCTGCACAGAAATTAGAGAGTATGCAACACTCTCTAGACATATCTAGAGAAGATGAAAATGAGGTCAGGCACTGAGCTCAAGTGAAAACACATCACAATTTTATTTATGTTCTTAGTATGAGATCCTGCATCATTGTCACTTCTTTATGCTTTAGAATAAGGGAGTACATAGACAAAAAGGGAAAGAAAACAAATATTGTGGAATTCAGTAGCTCAGCCTGGTGGAGTAAGGCCAGGGAAGCGTATGGTATTACCTAGCTGCCCTGCTCCAGTGAAACTCTGCACACACTCAGTGCAGGCTTGCATCTCTTCATAAAACTGACATTGAAGAATGCTAATTTCACTGTAATGAAATTCTTTTTCAGCCAGAGCAGATTGTCACAAAATTAATGTCCAAGGTAAAAGAGAGCAAATGGGAAGGGTTGGCTGAGGTTCCAAGAAGCAGGGACTCTCAGTGTAGTATCAGTGCTGAGATTATGTACACGTAAGCAACACGAAGGCAGATTTTGGGAAAAGAAAGCTTGCACTCTATCCCTAGCTATTCATTCTTGTAAGAGGTGAATCATGGGCCTTTCCTCGGTACTTGTGATTGATGGTTTAAGGCTGTTTTACATCCATGTTAAAACCAGTGAAGCATGCTTGCACTGTCATTGCATGTTCATTGAGTCTCTTGTTACTAGTTTTGACTTGTTCTTAGGAGCACTGACTTTAGTAAGTACTAGGGCTCATGCAAATTTGAGCTTGTCCTGTAAATAGGAATTGGTTGTGCAGAACTCCTGGCATTGATTCTAGCTGCCCCTTACCAGTTGTTTGTATCTGAGTGGTGCTATCCCAGACTGCTGTCATTATGTTAGTACTCACTGATCGCAGAGAAGGTCAGATTGGAAGGGACCACAGTGGATCTGGTTCAGCCTCCCTGCTCAAGCAGGGTCATCCCAGAGCACATGGCACAGGATTATCCAGATGTTTCTTGAGTATCTCCAGTGAGGGAGAATCCACAAACTGCCTGGGCAACCTGTGCCAGTGTGATCACTAAATGCCCAGGCATGACAGGGTAGAGACTCATTAGTTACAGAAAGCAGCTTGCAATTTTGGAGCCACTCCCCTGAAGTTAACAATTTTCATATAGAATTTAGGGATACAGAATTTTGAAATGCTGAGGTATTTCATTTTAATGGGATTTAGTCTTCCTCACCCCACCATGATGCTTATACACATGGAAAATGTGATTTGATCCCCTAAAGAAAAGTGTTTATATCTTCAAGCCCTCATGACTGGTAAAATTGCTACAAAAAATCTATGCAAATAGACAGTGGGAGGAAGCATGTATATGGCAAAAGAGTTTTCAGCAAGTAGGTGTGTTGGGGCTCAGGGAACACTGGTCTTCCTTGAACAGGTGTCACTAACTTACACAACAGAAGTTTTCCTTTGTACAGGCTGGAGAGACAGACTATGGATTTAGGCAGTAAAGATAGTTAACTCTTTCTTGACCACTGAAATTACACTGGCAGTTCCTCTTCAGCAAACAGAAATGGAAAAAGTTGAAAACCAAAATCAGTGTCTTAAAAGATGCCTGCCATCAATTAAAAACACGTAAAAAAAGGTCATGCTGTTTTATTTATGATGGATCAGTGATCATGTTAGTTCCAACTGTTTTATTGATTCCAGAGTTGTTTTTAAAACACAGCAAGACAGAATCTGCTGTACTAAGCTCTAGAGTTGTTTTGACTTTGCAAAATAACAGGAATGTGGAATCCAAGCTATATTGCTGTGTCATCAGTTAGAAATATATAAATAAATTACAAAACTCAAGAAAAGGAGAATCCCCCCCTAGGGTATAACCAACTGTTTTATTTTATTCTAACACTACTGATGGAGAGTGCTGTCTCAGTAAGATAATAAATTCTGTCAAAGAAAATATACAATTATCCATGAAGAGTTTAGCTGGAAAGTAGAAATAGACATGTCATTTTCTATGAATAAGATATAAGATTGTAGGGAGCTTTTTGGAGAGCTGGCTACGGGGTAAGGGTCACATAGACACTATGGGACTTATCAAGAGGGACATGTAGGCGAGATTGCCTTAGGGGCATCATATCCTTGAGCCCAGATATTGTAACAAGACGTGGAACAAGGACGATGGCTAGAAGGTAGAGAGCCAAGTCTGAAAACAATGACCACAAGTGTGTGATGATGGGAGGGGGTTAGCTTTTGAGCAATAACCAATGATGAGCTTAGCTCTTGCAATATGTTTGAGCCTAATTAACAATTGTATAAGAGTAGCAATAACAATAGAATAAACGAGATTTGCAGATCATCGCAGTGGTCGTGTGCATTTCTCCCGCTGATTCTCCACATAAGGTCATGTCGTAAGTATATCTTCAGATATAGTTTGTAAAACCACGTTTCTAGTAGCAGTAAGATCAAAGCTAAAGATAGTTTTCATTAGCCAAGATTTTGTGCTGGGAGTATTTTTCAAATAAAGGCATTGTTCAGATGCAGTTACACAGCAGACTTCTAAAAATTCTAAATTCACAAACCTATTGAAAACTGCTGGTCTCAGCTGGTCTGACCTCTTTCCAACTCCAGGTAAGTATTCCCTTTCTCCTTTTTCTGCTGTATTAATGTTTGTGTGACGATACACCTGAGCTCTAGCACAGACCAATCTTACCTGTCTGAAAGCCAATTTCTGTTTTGTTTGGGTATATAGGCAGGCAAACCTAACCTTGGGAATAATGTTGCACACAAGCAAGTATATATCATTATATCCTATTGATCTTCTAATAATGAAATAAAATTGGTTGTAATCCAAGACCATATTTTAAAATTGGAGATGTGTATTTTGGGAAATTTTCAAGTCTGAAAGGTACTGAGGAAACAACAGAAAGCTTCTTCAATACATGCTACAAATGAAAAAGTTCAGAAAAACTATAGCAGCACTGCTTATTAGGACCACAAGATAAACCACTTCCTCCTCATTTTCACTTCTGTAGATGTTTACATCTCTTATTGGGGAAGAGTCTTGACAGGTATTGCTGAAAATCTGTGGGAGCACACTGTTTTTAAAGGTGGTAGATAGCCCCTGCAGTTTGCCATGGATATGTTGATTGCCAGCAGCAAGGGGTTTTAACGAGAAAATCTTGTAATTTCCTCCAAAGCTTATGAAAATGGCCCAGTGCTACTCTACTAGGATAGTCATATTTGGGAAATGTTTTAAAATGTCCTACATGAGTGTATTAGCCTTTATGTACCTCTGAGTAGGGGAGTGTAAAGTACTCTCGTGACCTTCCAGCTGCCATAAAAGGTCCTCTTGAATTGTGAGTATCTAAACAGACCAAGTACTTGCCATCACTGAGTAGACTGTGCTAAAAAATTACATATCTTTCATAATTAAGTATGGCTGCAGAGGATTCCTCAGGAAGTATAATGTTTGATGGACACTTTTTTGTTCTACTATTCATATACCAGTGCTTTTATTTGATAAAGAAGGGAAGTCATGAATTTCAGAAAATACTCTTTTTTTTTTTTTGAAGATTTTCATACTAAAACTGGAAATAGAAACTTAAGTTTGTTCATATTTTGAATCAAAAATCACATCTTTTGGAATTCCTTTGACAGCTGTTTTCATGGATGCATAGCATTTTCATAATCTCCAGCATGAAAACTGTTGAGACGTGGCATTTCTGTACTTGAAGGTCTTTTTCCACTTTCAACTGAATATTGAAGTACATACTTTTTCAAAACACTGATTTTCTACTTCATTATTTCTAATGTCATTTCCACTTGAAAGGAGGTCACTGCTTTCAAAGACATGTCCCTTACTGCTGCCAGAGGTGTTACTGTTCAGTGCTACAGAAAAAGAATACTTGTTTCTGCAGGAAGTATACAATGTATTACAAAACTATTATCTTTCAAAATATATTACTGTAAACTCTTAAATAGCATGGCAAGATCCTGCTTCTATTTTACCTTTGGAATGGGTTAGACACTTGCTAGATAGTCAGCAGAAGCTGGTTGGAAGCTGAGTAATAAGCCCAACATAGGTAAATGATCTTCCAATGTAGAACTTTTGGTTAGTACTCAGAGGTTTTTCCAGGGAAAATGGTAGGAAGTTTCTGAAGTCAATATCTGTACTGAGAGAAAGCAGCAGGATTCTGATGTCACTGCTGATCTGGTCCAGCTTTACCAGGTTTTCTTGGTGTCACAAAGGACATTTCTGCAAATCTGCAGTTCTGTAAGGCTCCATGTAAGCTGGAGGTTAAGGAAGGATAGGCAGGTTTCTTAAGGAGTCACTGAAGATCAGTATCAAACTTGGAAGTAATCGGTATATTTCTCCTATTGTAGCCCAGTTTGAGACCCAATGCTAAAGTTTGCTTTGATGTCAGCCAAGGTCGCAACTGTCACCAGAAGCAGAGAATTCAGCTGAATTCTCTGTATCTGCAATTTTCTCTAGTCAGTCACCAGCTGTTACATACCCACTTTTCAGTGTTTTTACAAACCTTGGCTACACCTATATATTCTTAGTATCACAACACATCAAAGCAATATACAGAGATGGCGTAACAATCTTTCGGTAGCATGATAATGTGCTTCACCCAGGATGACCACCCTCAGGGAATAATGAACCCTAGGGCGCAGCTTGACTCAAGATGGTCAAAACCAAGTAGTGCTGCAGGTAGGCAATGGAATCAGTTGTATTACAACTGCTCTTGAGAGATTTTCACCAGTCTGATCAGCCATGAAAATATAGGTTAGGTTCCTTGTTCAATATTGCAAAGGACAATTACAGTGAGAAACTACAGTGGGGTTTGGAGGGCTTGGGACCATGGCAAAAGGCATATGTCTAGGTAAAGGTCGTGAAAACCTCCTAATACAGATGGCTCTCACCCTCGCAAGATACATTTTGGTCTTTCAGGTATTTGACAAAACTCTTTCAAACGTAATTTGGTGGATTTATTTTTCCAATCATCCACTTGTCAGGCGCTGTAGAAATGTTCAAACTCCTTTTGTCAAAACAGGATCTAAGTGTTCCATCACATTTAGTGAGGTGAACCTAACTGGCAATTAAGTATGCATTCAGTATCAGTATCAGCAATACAATAGATAAACTGATACTAAATGCTTTCAAAGCACTGACAGCCACTTAAAAAATTTTGTAGACCCATTTATAATCCCCAAAAGTTACGTTGACATCTATGTATGCTGCCCCCGTCTTCTCCCACAGTTAAATGGATTATTTGGTGTGAAAGTCACAAGCTCATGTCTCCTCTCCTGAGTACCACTGTGTGGGACAGAGTGCTCCAACTGTACCTTCTCCTGTTTCACCCCTGCAGCCCAGGCACAAAAGCCACTGAGGAAGCCCCTGCAAGGTCCCATGACAATGGGAGCTGCTTCCCCTGTGTCCTTCATAGAAATGGGGTGCAAGTGTCCTGCAGTGAGGCTGTTGTTGCTCTGATAGTGTTCTGAACAAGGAGTTCATTGGTTGAAGTACTTTAAAAGAGTCTCAGTGATACTGGTGTTTTCTGTGCCTGAAATGGCACCAGCTGAAGGGTGATCACAAGTTTATGAAGCTGTAAATGTTGAGCTAGTCTATCAAGCTGTTTATTTGTTTTATTGTCTTACTGCTAGCTCATTTTAATCTCCACAATTCTTTTGCTGTTATTGAGACCTTTACAATTGTTGGGAGCATCTGATTTTTAATTCTGACAAAAATATGGTACCCAAAATTAATGTGTTGTTAGAGCATCACATTTATCTCTCTCCTGCTTTTCCATCTGTGTGTGACAGAAGACTCTTGAGCTGGATTTCATGCAGAGCATTTATATGGACTCTTAGATATGTAAACTTCTTTGTTCTTCTTCTTGAGCAAAATTACTACTGCTGTTTTCCTACAGCTCCAAGGCCAGAGAAATATATTCCACTACACTTGGCCAGATTCAAAGTATATATTATCCAAGTCCTCCTAGATCCACAAAACATGTAGCACCTACCCCTTAAGCAGAGGCCCAACAGTTATTTTAAGCAGAAAATAGCAGTAGTTCTTCTCTAAGGGATAGTTGTATATTCAGCTAGACAGCAAGGCAGTGAAGAACAGCCACCTTTGGCATTCCCTGGTGGCTCACTTGCTCACAGTTGATCATCCAGCAGCCGTATCCTATCACCTTGCTGCCATCGCTGTGTTCACTCAGCACAGATACTGCATTTGAACTTCCCAGAGCTGCATGTGACCCAGGAGCCAGTCCTGCACACACTTGAACTGAGCAGAGAAGAGACATGATGGTTTTTGATCATGGTAGTTGCCAAGTGACATAGCCTTTTCATATGGGAAAGTGGTTAAAATTTAAATACAGCTCAGCACTTTATTATAAACAGCTAGAAGGAGAGTCTTACTTTCTGTGTGGTAAGTGCAAGCCATGTTTGTAACCACACATGATGAAGTGTCTGCAGGCTGCCTAGATTCTAAGACAATTGAAAGTGACTAAGTTTCTTCAAGCACCCACAGAACTGGCTAGCAATCACATCAAATGCATTTAGCAAGCCCTCTGAGCTACTTGTAAAGACTTCTGAGTAGTGTGTGGTGTCAGTTTAGAAATACAAATAGGAATTCATGATACTTAAATGATTCCAGATACTCATTCATCTTGTACAGTTAAACCAAATGGTGACACAATATGCAGGCTAACCTTGACTATCAATGAGGGCTGCAGAAATATATCAGTGTTGGAGATGTTTTTATTTTGCTGAATTTTTTTCATTCTCTGCATTTGCTTTTGCTTCCACTGGGATCAGTGGCAAAATAGATTTGCAGGAGGGGACAACCTTGCCTTGAGGCAGTGCAGGATGTTGACTGCAGCTGTCAATGACAACTTTATCGTAGAACAACAATGTGGGTACAATTCAACACTACATCATAATGTATACAATTATTTTCACTGGAGAAAAGATTTGGAAGCTTTCTTCACCATATAATTGATGCTGCTCTGAAGTGTTGCAAACAGAGCATGGTTACAGACACTTCTGTGGCATTCAATCTTGACTTCAATATTTATTTTCTCTGTCCTTATATTTCAGGCTTGATTATCTTGTTTCATATATTCAAATATTAGAGAGCCTTTCTAAATGATTCTGAAAAGATGTGATTTATCAAATATTTATTTTAATTGTTGGTTGACTGGTTAAACTTTGAGTGGGTTGTGGTAGGTTTGTGTCTTACAGAAGCTTCTGTCTACATAACCTAGAAGGCATTTTTAGATGTTTTATTTCTACTTTACTTTCATGTGTTACTGTCATGAGCATGATGAAAAAAACTGTGTGTTGAGATACTGAGGTTTTAAAAACTGGTGGTGGTGGCAGCATTGTCATTCCTCACATACACACTCATTCCCATTGTAACGTTCACCCAGTCTTGACTTTCTTCTCTCCTTCTTCTTTTGGGAATATTACTGTTGATCCTGGAGAGCTGGGGGAAAAGTGTTGATTTTATGCTTTTCTGGTGCTTGCAGTTACTGATCTTGAGTGTCAGTGGCCAAATCCCCAAACACCTCTGTGTGGCTTTTTGAATGTATTTTCAAGGTGTTTCCCCTTTTTCCATTTTATAAACCTTTTCTTCATCTAAATATATGTAGAAACACATGGGATCTGCCTCTAAATTAGGGGTTTGCCTTATGGTAAGACAGGTGTCTTTCTTCATTACGGGATTTAGTTGTGTCACTTCTGTTTAATCCAGAGTGTTTCTATGTTTTACAAGAAGCCCATAGAGATTGTACCTAGCAAATAGCAGACCTGTGCTTGAGAATTTAGAAGCTCAGTTTTGGGTATTCACTCCTTATGTCTATGATTATCTCCTACCCCTTATGTCTGTGGTTATCTCCTGCCTGTTGGTGTTAACAATCTAAGGTATTGTCCATGACAGTTAAAAATATCAACATTTGAAAGGTGTAAAGAACATTAATTATTCTTTGATCTGCTTTCAGTTTTTCTAGTCTTGAACAGAAGAATCTTGTGCTTACTTTCTTTTCCATTTTTCTGGTAACATTCCATTAATTTTCTGCTCATATTATTAAATTCTTATCAGGCATTTTAAAGCTACTCTGATATGTACCCTGTTGAAAGGGGACTGATGTAACCTTGTGTCACTGCCTTGTTGCAAAAAGCAATTGTACTTTTAGATGATGCTGAAAACAATTTGAGGTATTTTCGACTAAGCTCTGATTTTTTTTAAAGGCTGGTTATAGCAGTGAGGTATCACATCAAGTATAGCAAATGTTTATATTTAGGGAATATAAGAAAATACTCAGATAGAAACAACAAAGAACATGTAGTATTGCTTCCTCTTCAAAAACACAGAAAAACACCTCAAAATCAGGGTCTCTATTCTCTCTGTTTGGCAGAATTGTGAAACTTCTGAGGGAATTTTGCTTGAGAGAGTAACTTGGATTAATAGCTAAAAATAGTAATGCATCCAGGGAAGAATAAAACTGGTGGGCTAGAAATATGGCACTAAGAACACTTAGTGACATGAATTTGTCATTTCTGCAACACTTAACTCCACAGGAATTTGTCCCATACATGTCTTAAATCTTCAAGCAAAGTATAAGCTCTGTACACTTTCACTGATGAGGTTAATAACTGCTTTCTTTCCAAAATGCAGGACTAAGTAGCTGGCCTCCTGGGCAGAAATGTGTAAGAGAAATATTAGATATTAGAACTAAAGCTCAGGTGTTGACGAATAAGCTCTTTCCAGAGAAGTAATGAGTGAAATTGAGTAATTTTTATTCTCGTACTATTAACACCTAAAAATAGTAAAAGAAGCATTAAATTTGTTGAAGCAAAAAGGCAACACATTTTTCCCACTACTGGTTCATTTTTTTCCCCAGTATTTATTAATGGCAGGTGAAGTAAACTCAAATATTGGAAGGAAGGATGAAATTTTCCAATTTTTTATTCAAAATTGGCATGTGAGATTAGAAATTTTGCTTAAAAAATAATTTCAAAACCTTGAAAGCTGTTTCCCTGTTCACAGCTAGATTTATGAAATTTATCAGTCATCATGGCTACTGTAGCAAGACAGGATAATTGCTCTGTGTTTGTTTTGCTATTATAATAATGCACTTTTCAGCTTAAAACATTGCAGTGTGAATCTGCAATCCTCATGCTATTCTAATACTTGTGAAAGACACCTTTCCATATGTTCTTCTGTGTTCTATCAGGAAAAAAGTGGCAAGGAACAAGCTCATCTCTTACTAAAATAAATACAGGAGGTCAAAACCTGTAGCAGGAGTTAACAGTCTTTCCATATAACATGCCTGTCACTAATGGATTCAAAGCAGCAATGCTGCTGAAAGGGTGTACGGGAGGTGGGTAAGAGACATCTCTTGAGGATAGTTTGCTGCCATGGGGGCTACAGGGATGGCAGCTTCTGTGAGAAGATTCCTCTATAGCCCATCATGAAGACCATGGTCAGGCAGCTGCCTGCAGCCTGTGGAGGTCCATGGTGGAGCAGACATCCACCCACAGCCCACAGAGATCTTCAGGCCTGGAGCAAGTGGATGTCCAAATAAGACTGTGACCCGGTGGAGACCCCATGCTGGAGCAGGCTTCTAGCAGGACCTGAACAGAGAAGCCCACACTGGAGTAGGTTTTCTGGCAGGACTTGCCATGGGAATCCAGGCTGGAACAGTCTTCCTGAGGGACTGCACCCCATAGAAGGCATCCATGGTAGAGCAGTTCATGAAGAGCTGCAGCCTGTGGGAGAATCTCACACTGGGCGAGGTCATGCAGTTTTCATTCCCATGGGAGGAACCCCATGCTGGAGCAGGGGAACAGTGTGAGGAGACCTCTCCCTGAGGAAGAAGTAGTGGCAGAGACCACATGTGATGAACTGACTGCAGCCCCCATTCCCCATCTCCCTCTGCTGCTGGTGAGCAAGAAGCAGAGAAAAAGCGGAGTTGAGTGGAGAAGGGAAAGCAGGGGAAATAGCTTTAGGATTTACTTTTACTTCTCATTAGCCTGCTTGGATCTGATTAGAAACAAGTTAAATTAATTGTCCCAAAATGAGTCTGTTTTGCCTGTAACGCTAACTGGTGAGTAATCTCTCCCTGTCCTTAGTTTGATCAACAGACTTCTGTTTATTTTCTGTCCTCAGTCCAGCTGAGGAGGGCAGTGATAGAGCAGTTTTGGTGTCCAGCCAGGGTCAACTCACCACACAGTTGCTAGCTGACATTCAAGGTCTAGTTTCAAATATATTTTTTTAAGATTTCTCAGTTTGAATTCACTCTCTTTTGAGCCACAGTGCAGCTAAAGAAACAGGGAACAGTATGTTGTGACCTGTTGGTCGCAGTGTGCTTTTCACCTACGGAAGGAAAAAACACCATCCTTTTGTATTTTTTTTTTTTCTGCTAGTGAGCCCTAGAGCTTCTGGCCCATCTTCTTGTGCTGCTCAAATTCCCTTACAACTAGGAGACACTTTTTAATTTTAGTGCCTTTTTTGAATTCATGGAAGTGAAGATACTCATTGGTCAAAGATATATTCAGTAATATTGCCACTGTCAATTGTTTAAATCTATCCTTGTAATTACTGTTCAGATGCCATGGGAGCTTAATACACAGCAGAAGAAATTACTTCAGAGAACTAGCCCCTCTGCCACACAATTTCCTATGTGAGCCCAGGACTTGGCACACACTGATGTCATTATATGAAGTGGATTTGCATTGTAGCAGCTCACATGTGCTTTTAATATCTATGGCAAGAAGGTAATTTAGAAGAAACACGATGCTTTCATTTGATATCCCCTTTACAGAAGGATCATTGTAATTTGATGAGCAGAGATTTCCAGTCTCTGGTGAAATAGGTGGAATTCTGGTGACCTTCAGGGCTATCATCAAAAAGGCCATGAGTGTTCCATGTGCTCTCATCTACTCCTTTTGGTCCGGCTTGGGAGTGGTTTTTGTGGCCTAGCATGTGACAAAGCATGATTTCCCAATTACTAAATACCAAATACCAGCACCCCAGAGGAGCCCTGGTGACAACCTAAAAATGTCACCAAGTTGCATGTTTTCAATCTGAGATAATATTTCAAACAGTGTTTAAATATGATTATTGCCAAACCTTTTCTGAAGATAAAAGTTCTGTTTCCAAAGCAGCTTTCGGAATGTATATCCAAAATAAAGACCAAGAAACTCCCCACTATATTATCTAGCTTCCACTTATGAGAGGGAATAAAAACCCAGTTATTTTAGTGTGTTTAAAAGATTAATGATCCAAGGCCATTTAGAGCATTGTTGAATAAAGTGAGGTAGGTCCTTCTTGGCCTGTTTTTTAGTGTGTTACAACTAAAGTCAGTCAAGATGTCTTTGGATATGATATGAACACACCAGGTCACAATTGATTGCCACTTGCAACTTCAAACATCAATTGTTATCGTGAGTGTGAGTTCATTACCCAGTGCCAGCTCTCAGACTGAGTTGAGGTATCCCTATTTTTTTATCCTGGAGTGCTCAGTGGAGGCAGCTGGGTGATAGCACACAAAGGCCTGACTCCCTGATCATCTAGACGTCACACTATTTATACATTTTAACAAACAAAGGCATTCATTGGTCACAGTTTCCACAGCTTTTTCATCAATTAGTGATCACACCCCTATTTGCTTGTTATATCTCTCACTCCTCATGCTAATCAGTCCTCAGGGGTAGTTCTTTCCTCAGCTTGACTCTGTGGTCCATTTTGACTCAATGAGTTGGTGTTCAGGATCTTCCTCTGCTGGAATGACCTCTTGCTCAGTTACTGCTCAGTCCAGACTTCACTCCTGATGACTCTTATTCATCTTGGAATTGTCTTCATTTTTTCTTGAAACAAAATGTTAGCCAAGAATAAAATTTCACAGTACAGTTGCTTAATCATAACTGTTCAGCTACATCTACTGATAAATAACTAAAAAAAATTTTTTAATTGCAAAATTTTATTCAAATCTTGAGGATCTCAAAACTTGAAGGGCTTGATATCAAATGAGTGCTATAGTTCTGAAGATTGCTCTAACAACCCTTGCTCTGTAAGTTTTAACTAATAAGCAGTTTTCCACATATTTTCATGTAAAGCATGAATCCAGTCTAGATAAGTGTATCTGAGGAAAGTAACTTGTACAAAGGAGATGCATGTAAAAGCCAGTTAAACTATTCTGCTGATAGAATAAGAAGTATAAAATTTTGAGCAATGTTAAAAGTACAGAGCACAAATGAGGAACCCACACCATGCTGTTATCTACATTTGGTAGTTATTAAGCTTTCTCCAAGACTGTGGATGACATCAACCACATGAAACACGTCACCCTGCAGTGATTAATTACGGTTATGTTTGGTTTCAGTCAAGAGCTGGTAATGAGCCACTTTCATTTCCCCATTCAAATATTTCTGTTGAACATTTTGTCAGTGTGCAAACAATTTAAAAATTTTTGCTTAGCAGGTGAAGACACTTCTGTCTGCAGAAGCATCACCCTTAGTCACCCACATGGTGGGAAGAAGTTTTATGTGACGTAAGTTGCATAGGCAGATGCAGAGGTCTTGTGGTCCAAACACAAAACATTTCCATGTCCAAAGAAAATAATAAAGCTGCTTATGGGCAGAAAACTTTTCCATCAGGAGATTGTCTGTAATGCCTCCAGCCTGAAACACAAGGAATCTAAAGATGATTATGATGTGTGTTCAGTACCTGCTCTAACAATCTCCTGCCCCAACATTACTTGCTAATTTTATTAAGAACACATGTAATGATGTTGTTAGAAGTTATGGTGCTATTTTGCCTTTCCCTGGAAGCTGTTTCATTTGAAGGATGTTTTTAAATGAGCTATATACAAAGAGAAGTATTTATTATATATATACTATGTGGGAGTGGTATGGTAAATCAGTAAACTGAAAAAATGAGCCATCTTAGCAATGTGTATAAGTGTATAAGCCCCAGAAAATGTAGTAGGTAATAGAGCAGGCCTGGTGTCTGAGCCCTGGTATCCCTGGGATCAGAGAAAGAAGTACCTATCAGGATCTCAGTTGCCTACCCTGACATGCGATGAGATATGAAGAATGTATGTGAATCCCCAGGGATTTAAACGATGTAGTGTTATTGGCTAGCCTATCTCTTGTGTGTTACAATACACAGGATTGTCCAAAAAAGAAGAGGAGCTTTAATAAGGCAGGGATCCTCTTCAGTCCCTAACTCCCAATGTGACCAAGGACTCTACGAAACATCAAGTGTCTCTCAAAGTCATAAGTTCTAGACCCACAAACACCTATGAAGTCTCACGGAAATTATGATCAATGCATGATCAGAGATGCTAAGTGTATTCCTAATGGAACATATACTAATACATTATTTTAGGATTTGAAAATTTACTGCACTTTTAGTGTAGTTTGAAATGGGACAACTACACCCCTTTAGTCTAAACAAGGAAGCAGTGTAATCAGCTTTTAAACTCAAACAATCTCTCTTTTGCCCACTATTGCATTACTGGTTCTAATCTTCACTTTACAGAACTTTATTTTGGGGTCTTTTATAACATCATTCTATTTCAGCCTTCCAAGTCACAGGTGTACTTTTAATTGAAACTTGCATTATTAAGTACTTTAAGATATATATATCTTATATATCTTATACCTAGTGGAGTATAATTTTAATTTTTAGATTTTTTAAAAATGAAAACTGCAAAAGCCATCAATTGTACTCAGCATTAGAGCAATGCTTG
This sequence comes from Petroica traversi, assembly GCA_025920805.1. Classification (NCBI taxonomy): domain Eukaryota; kingdom Metazoa; phylum Chordata; class Aves; order Passeriformes; family Petroicidae; genus Petroica; species Petroica traversi. The sequence goes on along the minus strand of JAHLSL010013290.1, from coordinate 822,752 downwards.
AGCAGATTTTCAGTAAGCACACAAAAATGGTAAGCCAAACATACAGGCAGAGAAGGCTTTCAGTTATAGTATCGGCCCACAAATGAAATAACAATGACTTCTGATGCAGACTAGCAGGATTATATCCTTCTGTTGTGATACTGAGGAAATGTGGCATCTGACTAAAGAATATGCAAGTCAAATGCTTGGGGTGAATGGGCAGCACTGCTGATTAAACACAAGGCTCCTGTAATCCGTCACTACTATTTCTATTTGAAGTTTGTGAAGAGAAGTTAAAAGAAATATGTCTTCAGACAAATCACAGTGGAATAGGAAACGGAGGTGAAATTCTAGTTATTGAAGGACAATGAGATGCATATATTTCCTAATACACCAGTGTGCTTCTGCAAAATGAGAGCTGATTAAAAATAGAGCAGATGTTGACAGCAGCAAAAGATTCCGTCCTAGATATGTAAGCAGTGATTCCTTCAAAACGGCAGACAGAAAATTTGTTGCTAGGATTTTCAGAGAGTACATTTTGCTAGAAAGTATTTGAGAGGTGACCAAGTTGCAAAACACTGACTTTTGTGCCTGGGATCAGTACCTTAGCTGGATCTGATGGACTGCAATGGAGCTTGGCCACTTACACTAGGACGTGTCCTGCAAATGACATTTCAGCAGTCAGATTATACTGAACATTTATATGTTTGGTTCCTGCAGTGGTAATATCATAAGCCTTGGCCAGCTTTCCACTTTCTGGTCATTAAAATGCTTGCACTGCTATATGAATTACCTGACTTAACAATTTTCACTGAGTAAGAGGCGCATGTCCTGATAGTATTCAGGCCCACTACCCTCACAGAAACGATGAGTTAAATTTAATTGGAGAGCCCTATCACGCAGAAAAGATAATTGTTCATGTTCTTACTTTGTGATCATTAAAGCTAAAAAGAGTGTAATCTGGCAACTAAATATGTGTTTACATGTAGGGAATTAGAGATCATTAAGATTGGAGTTTTTAGCAGACTGATAAAGCGGGCCAATTTTAGACTCAAAAGCCTGTATTAAATACAATCATTAACAACTCATTTTGTGCTAATGGTTAATAGTTAAACAATATTAATCATCTTCACTATGTATGTAGAATTATTTGTCCTTAGCATAGATATCTCAAATCACTGCTGTGTACATGGTGCCATGACACTAATGCCATGAAGTCTGATAGCTGTGTCCTTGGTTGTCTTGGTCATGGAAGTGGAGGCAGTATGACTAGATAGTTCTTCCATAGGAGAAGTCTGATCATATGTGGGCCTGTCCTCTTTCTTCACTGTCGTTTCTCCTGCTGCCTGATGTTATACTCTCTGCCTGCCTCCAAATAGAGGGATATCATCTACTTCTCTTACTGCTTACCTTGGTTCTGGTCAGTTATTCTTCATTTGTATGCATCAAGATGTCCTGCCCCCCC